>JADLZL010006874.1:0-195644 GCA_015844335.1 Chrysopogon serrulatus | reverse complement strand
ATATCCTTGGTTTGGGTAAAATTGCTATCTCAAATGATAATTCCATTTCTAATGTTCTACTTGTGGATTCGTTGGGATACAATTTGTTGTCCGTCTCACAACTTTGTGAGATTGGATACAATTGTCTCTTTACGGATAAAGGTGTGGAAGTCTCTAGAAGGGCGGATTCCTCTATTGCTTTTACAGGTCAACTTAAGGGCAAGCTTTATCTAGTTGATTTTGCAACTAGTAAAGTGGGGTCCGAGACTTGTTTAGTGGCAAAATCTAGCATGGGCTGGTTATGGCATCGCCGACTAGCTCATGTTGGCATGAGGAACTTGGCTGACCTTCAAAGAGGTGAACACATCCTTGGACTAATAAATATTTCTTTTGAGGAAGATAGAATTTACAGTGCATGTCAAGCCGTGAAGCAAGTTGGAGCTAAACATCCCGTCAAGAATATAGTGACAACTACAAGACCACTTGAGTTACTTCACATGGACTTATTCGGACCCAATGCTTATATAAGCATTGGAGGTAACAAATATGGTTTTGTAATTGTTGATGATTATTCTCGCTTCACTTGGGTGTTCTTTTTGAGAGATAAAGGTGAAACCCAAGGGATCTTCAAGAAGTTTGCAAGAAGAGCTCAAAATGAGTTCGATGTGAAGATCAAGAAAGTGAGAAGTGACAACGGGACGGAGTTTAGAAACACCAACATTGAAGAATATCTTCATGATGAAGGCATCAAGCATGAGTTTTCGGTTCCATACACTCCGCAACAAAATGGTGTTGTGGAGAGGAAGAACCGAACCGAACAGTTATTGAAGCCGCAAGAGCAATGTTGGATGAGTACAAGACCCCGGAGAAAGACTTTTGGGCGGAAGCCGTGAACACGGCATGTCATGCTATCAACCGTCTATATCTTCACAAGATAAGAAAGAAGACCGCCTACGAGCTACTCACCGGTAACAAACCTAAGGTGGATTACTTTAGAGTTTTTGGATGCAAGTGTTTCATACTTAATAAGAAATCCAAAAGCTCTAAGTTTGCACCTAAGGTTGATGAAGGGTTCTTACTTGGTTATGGTACTAACGAACATGGATACCGTGTTTTCAATAAGACCTCTGGTCAAATTGAAATTACGGTAGACGTGACTTTTGATGAAAGCGACGGCTCTCAAAAGGAGCAAGTCAATGCTGAAATTGTAGGTAAAGAAGAACCATCTCATCAAGTGATAAAGAAGCTTGCAACCGGTGAGGTGAAGCCTATTGAAGGGGAAGATGATGATGCACCTTTGCAAATCAACTATGATCCAAGCATACATCATGAGTCAAGCAATGACCATGATAATACTCCTACTTCAAGAAGAGATCATGGCTCAAGAGTATAAGCAAATCAAGATCCAACTCAAGTAGAAGAAAACAACCAAGGGAACAATGAAGACGATCAAATCACCGATTCTCAAATCAATCAAGACAATGATAGTGATGATGACGGCCCAATCCAAAGAAGAAGTCAAGTGCCTCACCCAAGAGTGCATCACACCATTCAACGGGATCACCCCGTTCACAATATTCTTGGGAGCATTCAAAGAGGAGTAACAACAAGATCAAGGCTAGCAACCTTTTGTGAGCACTACTCTTTTGTGTCTCCAAAAGAGCCTAAGAGAGTTGAAGAAGCACTTGAAGATGAAGATTAGATAATGGCTATGCAAGAAGAGTTGAACAACTTCACTCGGTATGAAGTCTGGTCCTTAGTGGAAAGGCCCAAGCAAAATGTGATGGGAACCAAATGGGTCTTCCGCAACAAACAAGATGAGCATGGTGTGGTCACAAGAAATAAAGCACGGTTGGTGGCTCAAGGATTCACTCAAGTTGAAGGCTTGGATTTTGGGGAAACTTATGCACCGATGGCAAGGCTAGAGTCAATTAGGATTTTGTTAGCCTATGCAGTTCATCATGACTTTAAATTATATCAAATGGATGTGCATTCCTCAATGGCCCCCTATCCGAAGTGGTTTATGTTGAGCAACCGCCGGGTTTTGAAGATCCCAAGCATCCCGACCACATCTACAAGCTCGACAAGGCGCTCTATGGGTTGAAACAAGCCCCTAGAGCTTGGTATGATTGTCTCAAGGACTTCCTACTCAAATAAGGGTTTGAGATTAGGAAGGCCGATCCGACTTTATTTACTCGCAAAGTCAATAATGATATTTTTATATGCCAAATATATGTCGATGACATCATATTTGGTAGTACTAATGTGGCTTTTTGTGAGGAATTTAGTAGGATCATGACTCAAAGGTTCGAGATGTCCATGATGGGGGAGTTGAAGTACTTTCTTGGATTTCAAATCAAGCAACTCAAGGATGGCACGTTCATAAGTCAAACCAAGTACACCCACGACATGTTGAAGAAGTTTGACATAGACTAGGCCAAACCCATCAAGACGCCGATGCCAACAACCGGACACCTTGACCTTGGAGGAGACAAGTAAAAGCTGTCAGTAGATCAAAAGGTATATCGTTCCATGATTGGATCCCTGCTTTACCTTTATGCATCTAGGCCCGATATTATGCTTAGCGTGTGCATGTGTGCAAGATTTCAAGCTAATCCAAAAGAATGTCATCTTGTGGCTGTTAAGAGAATTTTTCGGTATTTAGTACACACTCCTAATCTTGGCTTGTGGTATCCTAAGGGCTCCACTTTTGATTTGCTTGGCTATTCCGATTCGGACTATGCCGGTTGCAAAGTAGATCGAAAGAGCACTACCGGGACTTGTCAATTTATTGGTAGGTCTTTGGTGTCTTGGAGCTCTAAAAAGCTAAATAGTGTTGCCCTGTCAACCGCTGAAGCCGAGTATGTGGCGGCCGACGCTTGTTGTGCCCAACTACTCTGGATGAAGCAGACCCTTAAAGACTTTGGATGTGAGCTAACCAAAATTCCCTTTTGTGTGACAATGAGAGTGCCATTAAGTTGGCAAACAACCCTGTAAACCACTCTTGTACAAAGCACATAGACATCCGGCATCACTTTCTGAGAGACCACGAAGCCAAAGGAGATATCGCTTTGCATCATGTGAGCACCGATAATCAACTCGCCGATATCTTCACAAAGCCCCTAGATGAGTCAAGATTTTGTGCTTTGATGAGTGAGCTAAATATCATCGATTCTCGTAACGTGGCTTGATATCTTGTATATATTTGTTTGTTCTAGATTTGGACAAAAGATTGTGAAAAGTTGTGTGCAAATTTCAAAATCTATTTTTCAACATCTCAAATGTGTCCATAGTTGTGTGTTGATTTAATGAAATCTGGACATATATGAGTTAGTTCAAGTATACCATCTTGTTCACCACTTTAGTAGCTTCTGGTGGCTGTTTTCTGGTCCACCGGAAGTTCCGGTCCCTAGACTGGAAGTTCCGGTCCGACCAGAACTACCGCCGGAAGACCGGAACCCCTTCTGAGCACGCGACGCACCTAGCCTACCGGCCCCACCGGAAGTTCCGGTCCCCCAGCAGAACTTCCGGTCGAGTCATTTTGACCGCAGTAAAAAGGGAATCTCGGGACCACACAAGTCAAAGGCAGTTCGTCTTCCTCTCTTCTCACCCAATTACTGTAGCAGCGGCGGCGCCCTCTTCTTCCTCACCTCCGATCTCCCTCCTCCTCCACTCCCTTCCAAATCCCTTTGGAGAGGATCTTGCCCCGGCATTGGAGATCGCATTGGTGGTGGTGGTGGTCCTCGGGAAGTCTTGGCACGTGCGGATTTGACTTCTCATCTTCAAGGAACAAGGTACCGGGATTTCGTGCCCGATCTCCCAATGTACTTTGTTTTGAGTCGATTCCTTGCACGTGCTTGCTATTATTAGTATATACATGCTTTTGGAATGCCTTTTGTGCGATGCACATGGTCGATCTCTGTTGAGCACGTGGATTCATGCCGCATAGGGCTCCACCGGAAGTTCCGGTCCCCTGACCGGAAGTTCCGCTGGGCCCTGAGCAGCATGTCCTCGTGTCTTCACTTGTCGATTGTTGAGCCGTATTCCACTACCATGTCTAAGACTTCTCTTTGCCATATCCTTTTTGTTGTGCAGCATGACTCGTACCAATCCGAGTCGCTCTGCTCATCCCGGTGAACAACGATCTCGCCCGCAGAGCTTGGGTGATGGGGAGGAGGATCGCGTTCGTGGTAGTCGTGCCGCGTGTCGTGGTTCCTCTCGTGCTGCCTCTCCTCAGAGGGACAGCCCTGAAGGCCCTTTCAGTGTTCCCGACCGCTCACATTCTCGTGCTTGTCCACCTTCCGCTCACCGGACTATGGTTAATGATACAACGGCTGCTAGCCAAATTGAGGTCGAGGGACGTGCCATTGCCCCGGAGTTTGTTCGGCGCTCTCCTATCCGGATTGGCGTTACCACCATGAACCAGACCGTGCCCTACCACTCCAATCGGGCACCTCGCCCGCATCTTCCGGACACTCCTTTCAGGATTGTCCCTAGACGGGAGATCGACTATCGCAAGCAAGCAAGGGATGTGAAGAGAATGCGCCAAGAGAACCCCTTTACTTGGACAAAGTTTGAAGGTGTGGATGCTCGCTTTTGGTCTCAATTCCATAATGACTACTACTTCAGTGTGTGCGTCAAGGGAGGCAAGGTGGGCACTTCTCCACCTATTCTGCAGCACAAATTAAGCACCCACTCTTAAGTCACTACAAGATCACAAGCATGCTGAGGTTGATGCTCTACATGAGAAGCTTGAGGAGTGGCGCATCTTGCCACTCATGACTTTCAAGCACAATTGGAACTCGAGAGATCTGTCGGTGTTTGACCACCGATAGCACCCGCCAGGGTTCCCGTAGCGATTGATTCGGACCTCGGCGAATCGACTAGAACTTCGGCGGTTTCACGCAAGAGACACACGGTTTATCCTGGTTCGAGCCCTCGTCGTCGAGTAAAAGCTCTACTCGAGTCGGCCTTGGCCTTTTGCGTTGGATTGATGTATGATTGTGTGTTGTCGTCATTTACAAAAGGGTGCTCGGCTCTTTTTATAAGAGGAAAAGAGCGAGCTATGGTTTCTAATCCTAGTCGGATCCATAGGAAGTGTTACGTTACGATTCGAGAGGTTACTTTCTATTCGTCTAACTAGGATGGTCCGTATTCTACTCGAGATCCGTCCTTCTTGCTCTTGTCTGACGAGCCGTCTTTTTAGATAGCCGTCTATGTCCCGTATAGACAAGCCCCCGAGCATTTCGAAGTAGAACTCGGGGAGCGCCTTGCTTCAAGTGATGCTTCAAGTGGTCTAGCCGAAGAATTGTTCCCTTTTGTGCGCCGTAGGTGCACTCATCGAGTGTAGCCCCAAGCCTCTTGCTACTTATTTATAAGTAGCCGGAGGGTCTTGAGAAAAAAAAAAAAAAGTTGAGGGTATATGCCCCCCTGTAGCCCCCGAGCCTTCGTCTGAGGTGTTTTTTTGTCAGAAAAGAAGTCGGGCGATGGCTTTTGGTTGACGTGCGCCCATAGGCGCACTCATTGAGTTGTAGCCCCCGAGCCTCTTGCTTTTTGGAACAAAGAGCTGGAGGGTCCAGAGTAGTATGATGGCTTTGAAATTGTAGTCCCTGAGCTTGAATTCTTTTCCTCAAAGGTAGTTGGATGGTGGCTTTTTGACTGACGTGCGCTCATTGGCGCACTCAATGAGTGTAGCCCCCGAGCCTCTTGCTTTTTGGAACAAAGGGCTGGAGGGTCCAGAGTAGTATGATAGCTTTGAAATTGTAGCCCCCGAGCTTTTTCCGAGTTCTTCTTTAGCTGCAGCCCCCGAGCTTTTTCCGAGTTCTTCCTTAGCTGCAGCCCCCGGGCTTTTTCTGAGTTCTTCTGTATAGGAAACGGACAACGGCTCGTGACTTTGCTTTTACTGTCCTTTATGTCTACTTTTATGGTTGGGTGTTGGCGGTGGTGGTATAAAGGCTTTTCTTGTCTTTGGGATATGCCTGGAATATACTCTTACATTTGCTCTCTTTACTGCCTTCTTTTATTGTCCTTGTCAATGCTTCTCTGAATTGGTGAGCTTGGTCCATGTACACCGATCTTGGCCTATAAATTGTACTTCCCTTTCGGTTGTTTTCAGAGTCTTATAGTATGTTTCTTCCTGTTTTTGTGACAATGATAGTTTGCGAGGTTGAACAGCCCCCGGGTTTCTTTCTTGATCTTCCAGTATGATCTATTTAGTGGGTAGAAGAATTCTTGAGATAGGGATTAGAGGCAGACTAATCCCGGAGTAGCATTGTGATTGGAGGCTCGTTCTGGTAGGTAGAAGAAGTCTTGAGATGTGCCTTATCTTTGGGTCATTTTGCACTCTTAGTTCTTCTTTTCCACTCGCCGGACATATGCTCTGCGTGGGAAGGTTGCCGATCCACCACAGTCCTCTAGGCTGTGCGGTTGCAAAGCGGCGACAGCCCAACGACTGGAGCCCTCTTGTTCACATGGGTTCCGATTCAACTTGTGGTTGGAGAGGCCTGATGTGATGCTTGAGAAGTCGGTGCTACTTTTGGCGATCTTAGATGCACTTTGTGTTGGTGTATCTAGGTTGCTTTGGATCCGCTCGGCCCTGACTGTCTCGGGAGGTAGTGCAGGTCGGCAATGGCTATCACCTTGGTTATCCGGGGGTTCTGCGTAATTGTTTTCTATGGCGTAATTCCACCGGGTTCCTTGTAGCCGTTGCTTTGGTTTTCTTCTGAATTGATGGGTCTTGTAAGACTTGTAACCTTGTATCTGTAATATTGAAAAATATTTGATCCCCGCAATGATCCGAGTTGTGTTGTCCTCGAGTTTATGGTTGTCCGCCTTCGAGCCGACTTGTTTTTGATTGATATGAAGACGTATATCTTTTAGTAGACTTGTTTTGGCTCGAAAGTTGACCGCTTCCTTCGATTTGGAGTTGTTGGTGGCCGTCTTCTTTTGTGTCGACTTGTTATGATAATATTGGCAAAGCTACCTTTCCTTGTAACGGCACAATACTTTCTTGTTGGTGGGTAACGGGATACGGACCGTTATCCCGTGATTTAAGGGTTTCTTGGGCCTTTCACATTCTCTGCGCCTTGTATCCGTTGGCCTTTTTTACCGTTGCCCCTTAAGTGGGCCTTTTAAGACCGGTCTATAAATTAGCTGCGGTTACTGTTCTTCTTCTTCACCTTGCCTTTGCCTCCTGAAACCCTAGCGCCGTAAAGAAAAAATTTCCCAAATCTTTGCTCTTGTATTGCTGCCACGCATCCTCCTCTTAGTTTGGGTGCTTGATTCGTTGCATGGGAAGGTAGAAGGTGGCCTCCAAGAAGTCGGTAGTTGAGAAGTCTGTTCTTGAGGAGGAGGTCGACGAGCAAAATGAATCCCGAGTTTGCTTTGCTATGAAGGCCATCGCAAAGAACTTCCCCACCCCGACTACCCAGGAGAAGCATCTGGTTGAGCTGCAGGACTTGGGTATGATCCAACCTAAGGAGTTCTCCGGTTGGGTTGCGCCTGGTGAGCATCGTGTCCCCGTTCCTCGTCCAGGGGAGATTGTGCTTTTTGTTTCTTTTATTCGTGCCGGGCTTTGTTTGCCGGCTTGTTCCTTCCTCCACCGTTTTCTTCGCTTCTTTTCCATCTCTCTTCATGATCTTACCCCGAATGGGGTTCTTCATCTTTCTGTTTTTGTCCATTTTTGCGAGACTTTCCTTGGCATTCCTCCCTCCCTCAATTTATTCCGTTTTCTTTTCCGTCTCAAGCCGCAGCCCCGCAATGATTCCCTCCACACCCTTGGTGGATGTGGGATCCAATTCCGGCAAGGGCGTAAGTCGAGCCACTTCTTTGAGTATGATCTTGTTGATTCCGTGAAGGATTGGCGGTCCGAGTGGTTTTATGCTGGTAATCTTGATGGTGGTGCTGGTGCTCCATCACTCCAAACCTACTCGGGGGTCCCGCCTGTTTCTAATGATCGGTGGGAGAGAGAGCAGCTCACTTCTGCTGAGTTGTCTCTTCTTGAACCTATTTTCGATAGGATTAGGTACTTGAAGCAGAATGGCTTGTCCGGTTTTGCTATTGTGGCAAGTTACCTCCGTCGCCGAGTGCAACCTTTGAAGGCGCGTGAGAACTTTGGCTTTGAGTACTCGGGCGCCGAGGATCCCTCTCGTATGGTGGCCACGACCGAGTTGTCAGATGAGGAGACGCTTGTCCGTCTCCAGAAGATTTTGAAAGGCGCGTCGGTGGTCCCAATGATTGGTTTCGAGTACTCTGCTGATAATCCTCCCCTACTTTTGTGAGTATTTCTTTTTTTTTGTATCTGTATTTCCGAGTTCTTTTTTGATTGAGATTGACTAGTTTCTTGTCTTTTTGAAGCCTTTTGGCGGGGATTTTAACGTTGATGCCTCCCTTTATGTTGATGGGGAAATTGCTCCTCTTCCCCGTTCCTCCCCTTTGATCTTGGTCGTCGGGTAATTGAAGACCGAGTTGTTTTACCTGGTATTTCTTTGATGGAGCCTTCTCTTCAGTATGTTCCTTATCAGCCGGTGGCCCTTCCTCGAGCTACTCGTCCCGGTGCTAAGAGACCTGCTGCGGGAGATTCTTCTTCTTCAGCGGCTCAAAAACGGGCGCGTTCTCTTTCTCCTCAGCCATCAGGTAACCTTTTGATAGGTGAGAGGTTGTTTGGTTTTACTTTTGCTCGCTCTTTTTGGAAGGTAGTCTTGATTCTTCTCTTTGGTAGGCGGTGTATCTGTTCTTCTTTTTGACGATGAGGCTGAGGATGTTGATGATTCTCCTCTTCTTCGTCGGTAAGTGTTGTCTTCTTGGTTTTGGTGTGTATACTTCTTTGTTCTTTTTAACTTTGACTCTGGCTCTCTGTAGCCCCCGGTCGACTTCTTCTCAACCTCCAGTTTTGGGACCCTTGCCGGGTCCTGCTCCTTTGTCTGCCGGGTTGTTGGTGGATCTGGAGCAGGTCATGCCTCCTCCACCGCCTCGGCCTCGTATTGCTTTCCGTCGTCCTTCTAAGTAAGTTTCTCTTCTTTCTGACTTCTTTTTTGTTTTCTTGCATTATTTGTCTTTGACTTTTTTGGTTTTTGTAGGTTATCTGCTGCTGTTTCTTCTGCTCCGGCTTCTGACTCTGAGAAGACGGAGAGTGTTGGTGTGGTGGGTCAGGTGCCTTTGCCTGATCCCAATCCTGCTGTGGAGTCTATCCTTATGGTGACTTCTTCTTTCTTCTGGCTGGGGGACTTCTTCACTCTTGGGCTGCTCAAGCGGTTGTGGCGACTTCTTCGAGAGCGGACGGACAAGTTGCCATTTGCCCAACCCCTAACTTCTCCTCATCCTAGGGTTGGGTGTTCTCCTCCTTTGTCTCCTTTTTACCCTCCTTGGAATTCTGTCCGTGATTTGAAGCTGATGCAGGATCTGGAGGAAGACTTCAATCCGAGTTCTCGCCTTAAGAAGCTTGAGGCTGAATTCAAGTCTTTTACTTGAACAATTCGGGTAGGATGACTTGTTTGCTTTATTTCTGTCTTGTCTTTTTCTTATCCTTCTTTTTTTCTTGTGTGCGGGGAGTATGTCAGTGATTCTGACCTCTTTTTTGGCTCGTCTGAGTCTCAAAAGAAGTTGTTGGATGAGTTGGCTTCTCTGCGGCGGGCGCTTGATGAGGAGCGTCAAGGGCGTCAATCCTCAGAGACTGCCTTGAGAGCTCAAGTGGTTCTCTGCCGTTGAATCTGAGAAGAAGGCTTCTCGAGATCTTCAAGGTACTTGTAAATATATATATTTTTTGCGTATGATTCTGTTATTGCTTTTTATTTCTGACTTCTTTCTGGTTCCCTTTGCAGCTTTGAAGAAAAAGTACTCGGAGGAGACTGAGGCTTTGAAGCTTGAAGTAAAAACCTTTCGCAATGAATCAGAGAAGGTAAAGGAGGATGCTGAAGAAACTTTAGCCCGGGCTCGGCTGATTAGGCGTGGTGCTGATCGAGATCTTTTGCAGGCTAAGGCATCGATTGAAGACTTGTCTGCTCGCCTGAAGGTTTCGGATGACAGGTGGTCAGCCTTGCTGAGCTCTGTGCAAGGACTTGCCACTATGCTGAGGAGGCCTGAAGATGCTGGTCTCACTTGGGTTCAGTTCCTTCCTCGACTGACCAAGCGGACCATCAATTTTGCCAAGGATGCAGTGTTGCTTGGCGTTCAGGGTGTTTTGGATCGCATCCGAGTGGTTGACCCCAACTTTCCTCTTGGTAGAGTGATGGATGGGACTCATACTCTTAAGGATGAACAAGCACTCACGGAATCTGAAGCTGCAGTCCTGCCCTTAGCTCAGGAGTTTACTGATCTTGTAGAGATTACGCCAGTGCGTGCTGATGATGGTGATGATCATCAGTAGTGAACTTCTTTATTGTAATGAAACTTTGATGCCTTCCCGGATAATAAAAAGAATTTTCTTTCTTGAATCTTGGTCAAATATCTTGTTGCTGACCTTTGAATATCTTGCTGTCTGTCGCATTCTTTTTGGTGTTGTGAATCCATCTAAGAATAGTTAATGTTATAGTTGTTTTCAATGATTAGTTCGGACCGTAGGCCCTCATCCGAGTTCTTTCTCTCAAGAAGTCGGGATAGGTCGAGCTTTCTCTTGGCTCTCATCTAGTCCTGAAAAAGAGCTAGGATAGGGCGAGTGTTGACTTCTTTTAGCCTTACTCTCATCGGTGTTGTGAAAACAACCCGAAATAGTTGGGCTCAGGCTAGGTTGTAGTCATTTTGCACTTCAACAAATAGTTCGGACCGTAGGCCCTCATCCGAGTTCTTTTTATCTAGAAGTCGGGACAGGTCGAGCTTTCTTTTTGCTCTCATCTAGTCCTGAAAAGGAGATAGGATAGGCCGAGTGTTGACTTCTTTAGCCGTACTCTCATCGGTGTTGTGAAAACAACCCGGGGGTCGAGCGTTTTTTTGCTCTCATCGGGGTTTGCCCGGAGGTCGGCGATATTTTGCTCTCATCGGGGTTTGCCCGGGGGTCGAGCGATTTTTTGCTCTCATCGGGGTTTGCCCGGGGGGGTCGAGCGCTTTTTGCTCTCATCGGGGGTTTGCCCGGGAAGTCAAGTGCTTTTTTGGACTGTAGGTCCTTATTCGAAGTTCCGTACTCTAGAAGTCGGGATCCGGTTCTAGAAAGAAGGCGGGATCTTGTAATCTTTCTTATGAATCTTTGTTGAAGGAAGTAGTACATGTCTAGGCGTAAAATCGTCGTAATTGAGAGATGTGCCATGAATTTTTATTGGGGCTCCGTCTTGATCATCGGTTTGTAGGATCCCCGGTCCTATTACTTTTGTTACTATGAAGGGACCTTCCATGGGCTTTGAGTAGTTTGTGTCTTTCATCCGGTTTTTGTATTTTCCTGAGAACTAGATCGCCGGCTTGTAAGGTTCTTGGTTGAACGCTTTTGTTGTAATATCGTCTCAGTCCTTGCATGTATCTTGCTGATTGTAGGGTTGCATTGACTCTGACTTCTTCTAAGCTGTCGATTTCTAGTCTCCTGGTTTCCTCTGCTTCTCCTTCGTTATATTGCTCAATTTTAGGGGATGTCCATATTAAGTCTGCTGGTAATACGGCTTCTGATCCGTATACCAAGAAGAAAGGTGAATAGCCACTTGCTCTACTTATCTGAGTTCTTAGTCCCCAGACTACTTTGGGTAGTTCATCTATCCATTTTGCTCCGTAATCTTTGAGGTCTTCATATAGTCTTAGTTTTAATCCGGCCAAGATGAGGCCGTTTGCTCTTTCTACTTGACCGTTTGCTTGAGGGTGAGCTACTGATGCATAATCAATGCTGAATCCGCAGTCTTGAGCCCAACTTTTAAATTCATTGGCTGTGAAAGGTGATTCTAGGTCTGTAATTATCCTGTTTGGCATCCCAAATCTGTGCATAATTTCTTGGATGAATTCTTGTGCTTTGGCTGAGCTGTATTTTACTAATGGCTTGTATTCTATCCACTTGGTGAACTTGTCGATGGCCACGAATATGTATTCGAACCCTCCTTTGGATTTTTTAAGTGGTCCGACTTGATCAAGCCCCCAAAGATGAGAACGGCCATGCCGGTGGGATGCATATTAGATTGTGAGTTGGAACGTGTGCTTGTCTTGCAAACATTTGACAGTTTTTGCAGTATTTGACTAGTTCTTCGGCGTCTTTTTAATGCTTTGTTGGGCAATAGAATCCTGATCGAAAAGCTTTTCCGACTAGTGTCCTTGAAGATGCATGATTTCCGCAGCACCCCGTGCATTTCTAATAATATTTCTTTTCCCTCATTGTTGATACGCATTTCAATAATATGCCCGATGATGCTTGCTCTTTTGTAAAGATTATCTCCTACTAAGATGTAGTTTTTGCTTCTTCTGATTACCCGAGTTGCTTCGTTTTTTATTTCCGGGTAACTTCTTTTCCTTGATGTAGTCTATTAATACTTGCATCCATGTTGAGTTATCTGTGGCTGATCATTAGAATTTGCTCTTGTTACGTCTTCTTCTTCTCGTCTTCTTTTTTTGTCCGACTTGATAGATGGTTTGTTTAATTCTTTTACAAAAACTCCAGCGGGTACTTTTGCCCTATCTGAGCCTAGTTTGGCTAACACATCACCGCAACATTTGAATCTCGTAATATATGATGTATTTCTAGACCTTGAAAATTCTTCTCAAGCTTTCTGATTTCTGTGCAATAGGCATCCATGTTTTCCTTGGTGCAATCCCATTCTTTATTGACTTGGTTGACTACTACTGCTGAATCTCCGTAGACTAGTAATCTTTTGATTCCAAGTGATGTTGCAACTTGTAGGCCATGGATGAGTGCTTCAGTATTCTGCTTTATTGTTTGTAGCTTGCCATAAAATTTGTAGAACATATCTGAGTTGTTTTCCATCGGGTGCGATAAGTAGTACTCCTGCTCCTGCCCCTCCTAGTTTTAGAGATCCATCGAAGTACATTTTCCAATGGTCTACGATGACGTTTGGAGTAGGTTGTTGTATTTCGGTCCATTCCGCAATGAAGTCGGACAATGCTTGAGATTTGATTGCCTTTCTTGGTGCAAATTCTATTTTGAGTGCTCCGAGTTCAACTGCCCATTTTGAAATTAGATCTGTTGAGTCTCGGTTTCTTAGGATGTCCCCGAGTGGAAAATCTGTTCACGACGACTACTTTGTGATCTTCAAAATAATGCGAGCTTCCTTGAAGTTATAAGTATTGCGTAGAGTAGTTTTTGCACGTGAGGATATCCCACTTTTGATACTTGTGAGTACTTCACTTATGTAGTATCTTGGCCTTTGTACTTTGTAGATGTGTCCTTGTTCTTCTCTTTTCGACCACAATAGCCGTGCTTACTACTGAAGTAGTTGCGGTAATGTAGAGCATGAGGTCTTCGTCTTTCTTTGGTGGTATTAATCTTGGAGATGTGCTGATGTATGCTTTTAGTTTGTCGAAGGCTTCTTGTGCTTCTTCGTTCCGAGTAAATTTGTGCCTTTCTTTAGTAATTTGAGAAAAGGTAAGCCTTTTTCCCCCAGTCTAGAGATGAATCTGTTGAGTGCTTTGCCATGCAACCTTTGTTAGTTTCGTAGATCCTTGATATCTGTTTGGTGGGCCCATGTCGGTTATTGCCTTGATTTGTTTTGTGCTTGCTTCAATTCCTCTTTGGTGACCAGAAATCCGAGTAGTTGTCCTAATGATACGCCAAATACACATTTGTTGGGGTTAAGTTTCCACCTCCATCTTTTGAGATTGTTGAAAGTTTGTTGTAGATCTTCAATCGAGAATCTAAGTTCTTTGTTTTGACGACTAAGTCATCTACATATGCTTCCGCGTTCTTTCCAATTTGATCTCCTAAATAAGTCTGGATTGCTCTTTGGTATGTTGCTCCTGCATTTTTGAGTCCAAAAGACATTGTTTTGTAACAATAAGCGTCGAAAGGTGTAATAAAAGAAGTTTTGCTTTGGTCTTCTTCTTTTAGTGCAATCTGGTGATATCCCGAGTAGCAATCTAGAAAGGATAAGAGAGCTGATCCTGCTGTTGAATCCACTATCTGATCAATTCTTGGCAATCCGAAAGGGTCCTTTAGGCGGTGTTTGTTAAGGTCTGTGTAGTCGACACACATACGCCATTCATCTGTGTTCTTTTTTGTGTACGAACAGGATTTGCCAACCGATCACAGGTGTAAGATTTCTTTAATGAACCTATTTGCTAGTAGTCGGGCTATTTCTTTTTTATTGCTTCCTTCTTGTCTAGTGAAAAACATCGTAGTCTTTGTTTGATTGGTCTTGCTCCTTTGTTGACTTCAATCTTGTGCTCGACCAACTCCCTTGGGACTCAGGGCATATCTTTGGTTTCCGGGCAAATATATCCTTATTGTCCCGTAAGAAGTTGGTGAGCGCGAGTTCCTATTTGATAGGCAAGTGTGCACTGATTGTGGCGAGTCTTTGATGGATCACCTGTTCCTAGATCAATCTTTTTGGTGCCCTCTCCTTCACCGGTGTGGTGAGTATACTTTGTTTTTGGCTGGTATCTCTAGTTCTTACGTTCTTATTTACGCTATTGCCGAGTTGATTTCACCTTGTACTTTTGAGGATATCTGTATTGCTTGTACATCGCATTCGTAAGCTCTTTTTAGGTCTCCTCTGAGAGAGAGTACTCCGTGTGGTCCTGGCATCTTGAGTAGTAGATATGGATAGTGTGGTATAGCCAAGAATTTCGCTAGTCTTTGGTCTTCCTAATATCGCATGATATGATGATTCAAAATCTGTAACTTCAAATTTGATGAGTTCGTCCTGTAATTTGTGGGAGTTCCAAACGTTCTTTGGAAGTGTAATCTGTCCAAGAGGCATAGCTGGTCTCCGGGTACTATCCCATAGAAAGGTACGCTTGTAGGTGTGATCATTTTTGAGAATTCTGTTCCCATTTTCTTCGGGGTGTGCGCAAATATGATGTTGAGTCCAAATTTCCATCGATGAGTACTTTGGTTCTTGTTATGGCGGCGATTGTTGGTCCGAGTACTAATGGATATAGCCTGCGTTCCCAACACTTGTCCATTGGTCTTCCCGTGAGAACTGAATTGGATATTGTGACCGGTTTAAATATCCGGTGTTCTTTGGCTCTGCTGCCATGATTGTTCGCCAGGCAAGCTTGTCTTCTTGTTTGCTCCTAGAACCGGGTACTCCTCGAGAATATTACGATCTTTGTTGCTCTTGGATTTTGAAAACTGTTATCGGTTGTGTTGTCTTCTTTTTTCTCTTTGTTTTCTTCCTTGTCTTGTTTGTCCTTTCTCATATATTTTTCTTGAAAGATGCGACACTCCCCCATTGGGTGGATTCCTGTTGGATGATAGATGCATTTCATGTTTTCGAGGTCTTCAAATCTTCTTGCCGGGTAGAATTTCTTTCTTTTTAGGTGGATGCCACCATGTTATCGAAATATCTCTTTTTTTGTTGTGGAATTCTTTCTGCATTTCTCTTGAATGTTCCATCTTCTTGAGTTGTCTTGATACCTTGAGTTATCCGGGTATCTCGAGTTGTCTTGATAATCCGAGTTGTTTTGGTTGTTCCATCTTGTGTTGTTTTGATCGTTCGAGTTGTTTCTTACATGCGTGTTTGTTTCTCCTTTACGAGTTGTTTACGTTGTCCGGAAATCTTTCTCTTGTCTTCTCTTCTGCTGTAATCATCTTTTTAACTGATCTTTTGAACTCCTCGTTTGTCCGGGGTTTTCCTTGCGTAAATCGTGAAACATCCATCTTACTTTTAAGCCGTATGAAAATGCTTCTATTACTTCTCTCTCGGTGATGTCATGTACTTGTGCTCGAGTTCTCCAAATCTTCTATAGAAGTCTCTAAGGCTTTCTCACGGATTTTGCTTTAAACCTTTCAACTCGGCTTGCGTTATTGGGTGGATCGGTATCCCTGCAAAATTCTCGCAAAATGCTTTTCGGAGGTCGCCCCATGCTTTGATAGATCCGGTCGTAACTTATCGAACCACCGGAGTGGTAATGTTTCTAGGGCCATTGGGAGTGCTTTTATATCGTCATCGCCTCCGGCTAGTTCTATAGATTGAGAATAAATCCTAAGCCATTGCATTGGCTCGCCTTTGCCGTCATATTTTTGAATGATTGGATGGTTTGAATTTGTGAGGTAGTTTGACTTGTGAGTAGTCTTCTGCTGAAGCAAGGAAACCCGTCGGGTACTTTTTCAGTGCGTAGTCGGAATCTGCTTTTTGTCGTCGTATCTTGAAATAATTCTATGGGGACTTACGGGTGGTGGCGGAGATCTTCCCCTGTTTTCCCCTGTTTTTTCTGTCCAATCGTGATGAGGTTGAGTTCTTCTCTGATGATTTGGAGTTGATAATCTTTCGAAAGCGGAAATCCTCCGAGTTCTTTGACTTGTCTGTTCAGATGGTATGTGTCGGGGAGGTACTCGGTCGTCTTGTATCCTTTGCGCGGTATCTCTGAGTAGACTTCTAAGCCTGGTTTGTTCTTCACTTGGTCGTTGTATGGCGTCAATTTCGTTAATTAATTCTTGTATCTTGTTGATAGGATCAAGCCTTGTCCTTGCCGCAGTTCGTCTTTCTTCGGCTTCTTTTTCAGCTCTTTTTTGATTGTACTCGGCTAGCTCTTCTTCATATTTACGCCATGCTTCTCTTCGTTCATGAACTTCGGTTCCTTCTTCCTCCTTTTTTTCTTGTTTCTTCTTTCTCTTGCTTTGCTTTAAATTCGTCGGTCTCTCCTTCTCTTGTGACGGAATTTGCTTTGGAATATCGCCTTCGATTCTTCCCGAAGATCTGTAGTCGGGTTGGACTGGTGGTACTAGAGGTTGCCTTATCATGAAGACTTCTTCGTGCGTATTGGGTGGATGGTCGAGTTCTTCTCCTTCTAGAGGTTTACCGTATTGAAAAGGAAGGAAGGTAGAGAACTTATCTTGTTTGAAGATGTCCCATTGGTCGAGGTTGTAAGATTCCATTGCTTTCTGAGTGATATTCTGATATATCCATGCTGAGTTGTTGAAGCCGTAGTGAAAAGAACTCGGCTTGTCTTGTATATTTGGGTCTTCAGCTTCTTCTGTGAGCTTGAGTCTTGAAAAAATTTCTTGTATCTTCGGCTCTGGTTCTCGAAGTAGTCGACCATGGAGAATTCCTTGTTCGTCTGCTTCGTAGACCCAGCTTCCGAAAACGAAGGTTGATCCCGCCGAAAAAATTATCATATGTAGGTCCGTCGAGCCTTTGACCTTGATTTCGCCGAAAGCCCCTACCTGGCGCGCCAGCTGTCAGTGTTTGACCACCGATAGCCTGCCACGGGGTTCCCGTAGCAGTTGATTCGGACCTCGGCGAACGACTAGAACTCGGCGGTTTCACGCAAGAGACACACGGTTTATCCTGGTTCGAGCCCTCGTCGTCGAGTAAAAGCTCTACTCCAGTCGGCCTTGGCCTTTTGCGTTGGATTGATGTATGGTTGTGTGTTGTCGTCTGTTACAAAAGAGGGTGCTCTGGCTCTTTTTATAAGAGGAAAAGAGCCAGAGCTATGGTTTCTAATCCTAGTCGGATCCATAGGAAGTGTTCTGTTCTGATTATAGAGTTTACTTTCTATTCGTCTAACTAGGATGGTCCGTATTCTACTCAGATCCGTCCTTCTTGCTCTTGTCCTGACGAGAGCCGTGCTGGTAGATAGCCGTCTATGTCCCGTATCGACAAGATCCTTCTTCAGTTTTGGGCCACTCTCTACATCGATGAGACAAACAAGGTACTTCACTGGATGACAGAGAAATTACATTACCGTTGTGATTACCGTCAGTTTTCTCGTCTCCTTGGATTTGATCATGAAGATAGAGATGCTCCTAGCTTGTGCACTCACTATGCCGGTGGTGTTGGACGTGCTGATTTCATTGCGGCTGGACTTTATCTTGATCCCGTTCATGCTAATGGGAACATTCAATACTTGAAGCCCTACTTTTATGTCCTCAACAACCTTCTCCGTGCCACCATTGATCCAAAGGTTGGGGACTCCACCAAGTTGCATAACCATGACCCTGCTATTCTTGTATGCTTTGGTCTTGACAAGAGGTTCAGTGTGACAGACTTGCTTTGGCGAAACATCCAGGATGTGTCTACAGATCCTCATAAGTCTTTGCCCTATGCGCCGTATCTCATGTATGTCATTGAGCAAGTGGTTGGCTTCTCCTTCTATCATAACATGGTTCATCCGGATTGGAAGGTGAGGTTTCTTGGGCCTCACATGGGCAAGGGAAAGACCCCGGTGGCTGGTGATAGTGGTGCTGCCCCTGAGGATGAGAATCTTGCGGGTGCTGAGACTGAGGATGCACCTCATGTGGATCCTTCTGTTGGAGCTGCAGCAGGTCGTGAGAGTGGACGTGGCCGTGGCCGTGGCCGTGGGCGTGGTAGTGCTACCCGCCATGCTCTCCAGAGGTTCTTCTCCTACTTTGCTATACTCAGAAGAAGACCGATCAGCGCCTTCGTCGCTTGGAGGAGAAGGCGGATCTTCCTCCTTCCTCTCCTCTCCGTGAGTTCCAGGACCCTTATGCTAGAGTATGATACTACGTATGGAGGTCATGGAGATGATGCAGGTGAGCAGCAGCAGGCCCCTCCTTTCAGTGCCTTTGATCCTTCCTATGGCAGTGGTCTCCCCTCCGGCTACACCATGGAGGACACCGAATTGGGTGCATCCTATCAGGACATCTTTGGTGCTGCCGACGACGTCACCCGGGCTTCTCTTTCTGGTGCTCCTGCTTTTGGTGATGCCGCCGGTCCATCGTCGTCCAAGGGACACTTCTTCCACAGCGACAGTGAGGACTACGACGACTACTAGTGGCTGTGCTTTGCCCCTTTTGCTCCTTCTCGTGGCCTACCTTTTTTGGCATTTGATGCCAAAGGGGGAGTGTTAGGCTTATTATCATGATGTAATAGGGGGTAGTTAAAATTTTGTTCTGTAATAACTCTATCTCGTGTGGTGAACTATGTGGTAAACCTGAACTATTTGTGTGTGATGGATGATTGTAGGCTAAAACTTATGTTCTTTCAGCTTATCATCATGTGATGCCTTTTATGTGATATTGTGATGGTGATTGTTATCTTTAGAATGGTTATGTGGGTTAATTCCTTTTCTTTCTATCATAACCATTCAAGTTCTTTTACTTTATTCTTGTGATATATCCTGTCATATGCATCACGGTTTTATTGTCACACACAACTTTAGGCACCCCACGGATTGCAAAATTTAGGGGAAGTCTCTCTAGTGTATGCCATCTTGATTTCACTCAAGATTTTTGAAATTCAAATCCTATGCATACACTAAGGGGGAGCTCTTCCTAAATCTTGGAATCCAAAAGCTCAAATTCTTTCTATCATATATAAGCCTAAGTTGGTTGTCATCAATTACCAAAAAGGGGGAGTTTGTTAGTGCATTCGCCCCCTATGTGGGTTTTGGATAATTAATGACAATCAAATTAGGGACTAACATGTTCATCAAGTGATATCTACAGGTGTTAGTCCATTGATGAATTGAAACGAAAAGAATTCGGTGAATGATAGCACCCTAAATTTTATGGACAAAAGGCGTTCCAGCTCAAGTGATTCACTCTCTTTTCATTTTGATTTGAGTCATAGGAAACGCCGTACTATCAAGAGGGACACAAAGTTAGCTAGCTAGATGGGGAATAAAAGTGCTCATGTCGATGTTTTAGAGTAGCTTGAGAGACACTGTTTCACCCACATGCACGTAGACTTGTTATGTTCTTCTGCAGGGTGGACCGGAAGTTCCGGTGGTCGCTCGGTGTTGCGCGCGGCGCAAACTTCCACTCTTCCAGCGGAAGTTCGGCTCTCAGCGGAAGTTCCGGTCTGAGACCGGAAGTTCCGGTAGTTCTTTTTTGCGCGCGCGCGGCGGTGCGCAGTTTTATCTTGGCGGAAGTTCTGGTCGCTAACCAGAAGTTCTGCCCTGACCAGAAGTTCTGGTCGGAGACCGGAAGTTCCGGTCAGCCCGAGTCTCGCCCATTCTCTAGCCAACGGTCAGATCTGAGTGGACCAGAAGTTCCGGTGGGTTCCACTAGAACTTTCGGTAGGTCTTTCGGAGCCCGAAGTATTTATACTTTTCACCTCTGTTTCTAACGGTCACGCTAGGCATACACTCTTTCTCTGCACTTCCAACAGTTCCCAAGCTTTGACTCGCCCACTCTCTCTCCCCCTTTGCTTCTAAGCTCCAATCCTTGATTATTTGAGCTAGGGACGTGAGATTTGAGAGCGGAGCATCAATCTTCGACTTGAGCACTTGGTTTCCTCGTCTTGCCGATTGGGTTTGTGTTTATTACTCTTGGGTTCTTGGAACCCTAGCCGGCTAGGCATTCTTCGTGGTTGCCCGTGTTGATTTACTTGTGAGGGCACCCCGAAGTGTTTGTATCACCCTTCATCTTAGTGGATATCTCAAGTTGAACCTTGTGGTTGCTTGAGGGAGGTGACCTACGTGGTCAGGCCTTAGTGGCCACCTCAACAACGAGGACGTAGGAACTCCTTTGTGGGGATTGCTGAACCTCGGGATAAATCGTGTGTCCCGCGTGCTTGTTGTGGAGGTAGCTTCAACTACCCTTGTTATTGTGTTCTTCGTATTCCTTCTTGCATATTTGGTTGTAGGTTGGAGAACTCAATTCAAGAGTTGGTGAGACACGATCGTGTGGAAAGCTCAATTCAATCGCCAACATCACCTAGAAGTGTGTGGTAACAATTGCAACTGAAATCACAACTCATTTTCTCTGATTTCGTATCACTTTTAGGGCACCAGAAGTACTGGTCGGTTTGCACCGGAAGTTCTGGTCAAGGACCGGAACTTCCACTCCAAACCACCGAAAGTTCCGGTCAGGGTTTAACTTCCACATTTCGAGTTTGTGAGTTTCAGGTTTTGCAAATATGCCTATTCACCCCCCTCTAGGCCAATTAGGTCCTTTCAGGTCAACAAGCTCCCATAAGCTTACCCTTTGCTTGTCCCTAGCAAAGCCAAACTTAGCAATGGATCAGGAGTTGCTACTATGCTTTCACGCCTCAAAAGTACACATGCATTCAAACAAGAATTCTCCTCCGGATTAGAGTAAACTATTCTGACTTCAAACTTACTCATATTACCTTCAACCATGGGGCTTGTAGCTTTCACTTGGGTCTTGAGCAATTGAAAGACAGAACAATCAAGTCAAGCACTATGTCTCAAGCTCTTCGATCAACTTTCATTCCAGAGTTTTTGTAAGTTTTCAAAATAAAACTCAGAGATTCCTTTGTATGACCCTCTCAAGTCTCTCATATGTGGTATTTGTGGATCCTCACCAAGGCAGTTGTGGTGTTATGCCTTCTCTCCTCTCAATATATATATATATATATATATATATATATATATATATATATATATATATATATATATATAGGGCGCAACTAAAATGCAACAAGGTGCATTTGCTATAGCAAATGCACAGACCCTCCCACCAGCGCCGCATCCCGCCGCCCCCACGCCCTCCGGCCCCGCGTGCCTCCCGACCGTGGGCTGGCCCAGCTTCCCATCACACCGCGCCTCCTGACCGTGGGCCCCGCGCCTCCGTCCCCAACATCGCGGCCCGCGCGCGTCCCTCCCCGGACATCGCGCCAACCAATTGCAACATATGCAGTAAGGCGATTGCAACCATGATTTGCGTCACAGTTGCAACACATAAATACGCAGCAGGCCGACACACCCCCCCTGACCGCTTCGGTCCGACGCCCGATCCGATGTGTCTTAACCATCAAGTAAGAAAAGGACCAGACAAAATTAAAACAAAAAAGACAAAAAAGGAAAAAAACAAAATCCCCCCAAAGCCCCTCTCGGCCTCACGCTGCAACGGCGCCGCCGGGATCCGCGCAACCGCTGGAGCAGCGCAAACTGCCTCCCCCCAGGGATCCGCGCCACCGCCGGAGCCGCGCAATTGCCTCCCCACGGGATCCGTGCCACCGCCCGGATCCGTGAGATGGGGCCGTTGCCGCGGTCGCTCGTCGAGGGAGGATCACAACCTCCAGTGATCCGTGCGGAAACTGGGGGATTCGAGAGGAAGCCCTGGCTGATCCACTCGCGGCGGTGACGGAGAGGCTAAATGCGTTGGCTCGAGCGCGTCGCAGAGATCCTCGGCCGCCGCCGCCCCCCAGGCTTCCCCCACCATCATCGACCACCAGGATTACCCCGCCATCGTCGACCCCATTGCTTCCCGCGCCGCCGTCGTCGACCCCAATGCTTCCACCGCCGTCATCGACCCCCAGGATTCCTCAGCCGTCGTCGACCACAATGCGTACCGCGACGACAACGGCTTCAAGTCGTCCAACTACCCCGATTTGGATGCACGATCCCCTCCACCATACGAGCACAGTCACGCCGCTGGCGACGTTGGCACCTGAGGATATGATCACCCCAGATGCCGATCAGCTCTTCTACCCGGTAAAATCTACCACTAAAACTGCCCTGTATGGTTTTGATTTGTCAGATGAATCTACTATGAATGTGACTTGAATGGTTGCAATTAGTTGTAATTAGCTAATTCATACTATGATTTGTGTTGTGCCTACATACCCTCAATGCACATGTATTGCTGCACCAGATGATTGCATCGATTGCGCTCTGTGGATCTGAAAACTTAGAAAAAAACAATTGCAAACTTATAGATGGTGCAATTGCAACATGTAAAACAGAGAAAATGCAACATAATGCACATGTATTGCTGCACCAGATGATTGCATCGATTGCGCTCTGTGGATCTGAAAAATTAGAAGACAAAAACCAATTGCAAACTTATAGATGGTGCAATTGCAACATGTAAAACAGAGAAAATGCAACATAATGCACATGTTTAATACAGTTGAATTTAAGCAGCTAATTGCAAACTGATACATGTTCACAATTGCAACAGCAATGAAAAAGACAAAACTGCAACACATCATGATTGAATGTTTTTTTCAGGCAACAACTATACTACTGTACCTGTGTTTGTGCCAAGAGTGGGGCAGCAATTCCCCACAATGGACGATGCAAAAGCATTTTACAGAGATTATGCATAGATGGCTGGTTTCAGTATAAGGACAGCAAGAGCAAGCGATCAAACAAAGCATTGGGTATGCAGCAGGGAGGGGAAACTTCCAAAGAAAAAGAATGAAGCGGAAGCGCAAACAGAGAAGGGATCGAAAAGATGTGGCTGCCCAGCTTATGTGAAGGTGAAGCTGGCTCCAAAGCAAGGCTACTGGTACTTTGACCACGTGGAGGAAGCTCACAACCACATGCTGGAACCTTCTGCCAGGATGAAAAGATACATGCATGCCCATAAGAATATGGCGGAAGGAATTAGTGACTTGTTCAACATAATGACAAGCAACGGATGTCCACATCAGGCAGCATTGAACGCGATGTCGCATCTGTATGAAGGTCAATAAATGTGGAGCTTCACAGAGAAGGAGGTCGTGAAACATGTATGTGCTGCATGTTTCTTTTGTTACCTAAATTACAACATATCTAATGTTAAAATTGCAACATGTCAACTCTCTGATTGCCACATGAAACACAAAACTGAAATTTGTTCTAACAAAAACTAGCCTATGTGTTTTGAAATGTTCACAGGAAGGCAGAGAAGGCTAGGGAAGATAGAGAAGATGACCTGAACAAGCTTCTGGATTTCTTCAGAGAATGCAAGCAAAACAATGAATATTTCTATTGGGATGTCGATGCTGACCCAAAAACTGGAGTAATCAGGAATATATTCTGGAGTCATGCCAGCCAGAGAGCTGAATACCACGATTTTGGAGACGTGGTAACATTTGACACAACACACAAGACAAACAGCAAAAAGATGCCGCTGGCAATGTTTGTTGGAGCAAACAACAACCTGAAGAACGTGGTATTTGGGCAAGCTCTGATTGGTGATGAATCAACCGGCTCATTCAGATGGTTGTTTGAAACGTTCAAGAGTTGCATGAGAGGAGCAGAACCATTTGTTATACTGACAGGTGAGAATAAATCTTGTTCTCTAAAAACACTAATTGCAACCTTGTTTTCCCCTTGTTTTCTGCATAGTCGCTGCAACAACGTACCACTGTCTATGTTGCTATTCCTGATTTCCCCTTGTTTTCTGTATTTTATCAGATGAAGATCCTGCTATGAAACGTGCAATTGAGATGGTGTTCGTCAAGTCTCAACACAGAAACTGTCGGTGGCACATAATAAACCCATGGGAGTTTGAGTTGAAGAAGTTGTACTAGCAGCACAAGAAGAAAGACTTGAAAGGGAAGTTTGAGTCATTGCTAAACTATCCATTGGGCCCGACACAGTTTGAGGCTGAATGGCACAAGCTCATTGATGAATTCGGCATTGCTGATCATCCTACCATTAGAGCCCTATGGGATAAGAGGAAAAGCTGGATATCTACTTATTTCAAGGGCATGTACTGTGGTAGGATGACATCGACCCAGCGATCTGAAAGCCAAAGCAGGGTGATGAAAGAAGGGTATGTCAGTGAGAGCACTAGCATGCACATGTTTGCAAAAAGGATGCTTGAGGTACTACCGCACGTAGACCACATGGATGCGGGAGAGACACATTATGCACAGGTAAAAAACAGAAAATGTCATTTGCAATGTTTAATGTTCTCTAGTTACAACATAGCCTATATTGTAATTGCAAGCAAAAGACAAACATACTAACAAAATAAAAGAATTGTAATGTAGGCTGAGGTGGTGCGGGCTTGCAAATCTAAATTTGATGAGCAGCTGAGCAAGGTGTACACAAGGGCAGTATACCAAGAGTACAAGAAGGAGTACAACAACAGCACAGCGTTCCTTATCCGCCCTGATCCAGAACCCCAGGTGACTAACGGCTGGCTGGTGAAGCATGAAGAAGGAGGAGGAACTTTCTGCTGGGCGCAGCATGAGTTCAGGGTGATTACTGATAAGGAGAAGGGTATCTACAGATGTGAATGCATGCAATAGGAGCACACAGGTATGCAAAAAACACCAATTGCAACATCATGGCAACTCATTTGCTACATATACAATACAGAATTACAATGACATGTGCATCTGATTTTTTTTTATAAAACAACTTGCATGTCTATTCTGCATGCATATAATCAGAGCATTCACCCACCTGCAGGTCAGAAAAATACCAGAGACCTACATCAGGAAAAGATACACTCGTGACGCAAGGAAACCTGTTACATGGGATAGACATGACGTAGTGCGAATTGGTGCAGCAGCAAGCCGAGAGCAGGCCCAGATGTCCAGCTTGCTGCCAAAGTTGATGAAGCTCGGAAGGGCGGGAAGTAGGTCAGATCAAGCATGTGAAGAGACAAGTAGGCAGCTGGACAGAATAACACCAGGGATTGAAATGTTTCAACAAGAACGAAGAACGCTTCGATAGGAAGTGGGCCATCGGAAACAGAAACAATGGCAGCAACATCAAACCCAGCTAATGAGACCACCATAGATAATAGGTCACCAGGCAGTGGGACGTCAGCAAATGCAAACACCACAGGTAATGGATCACCTGGCAGTGGCCCATCAACCACTGGATCGGTGGTTAGTGGTGGTACTGGATCACAGCCATCATCATCGCTGTTCCAAAATGGATTGTTGCTGATTGAACCACCTGTAGCAAACACAAAAGGCAGGGGAAGAAGAGAAAAAATGAAGTTGAGCCGCCACGTGATGGTAACCCATTCAGCACATATGACAAGGAAAACTATGGAGAGAGGGCATGCAGCATGTGTGGGGTCAAGGGTACGCACTACGTCACAACTTGTCCCCTAAACCCAAATCGAAGCAAAGCATCAGAAATGCGTCTAGAGAAAAACAAACCTACATCAATTGCTCAACCACCGAGGAAAAGGGGGCGGCCAAAGATGGTAAGGGATCTACATGAAGAAAGTGCTGCGAGATTGCTGAAGTTGATGAAACACAAGCAAGCTACTCTACGCACAGAACGCCTGGAAGAGGCAGAGGGAGAGGATCAGCAACAAGATGAAGTGATGGAACAGAAAAGTTCCATTTTTAGTTTCCTTCCTGTAAATTATAAAACTCTGCAAATTATAGATTACATTTGTATAAATTAAAAACTATGTGATTACATCTTTGAGATACATGATTACTTCGGAAAAAATGATGAGAATGATGGCAAAAAGTATCGGTTAAAAACATAAATTGCATACCATTCTGCTGACCATTTGCAACACATAGTGATAGGTAGTTGCGACGTCTCTGCCTAGCCAATTGCAACAAGGACAGCTGGGAACAAAATGTTAACTGTTTGAGATACATGATTGGTTCTGAAAAAACAAATATGATGAGAATGCTGGCAAAAAGTATCAGCTCAACACATAAATTGCGGACACTGTTGTTCTGACTATTTGCAACACATAAAGTCTAGCAATTGCAATGTCACTCCGTAGGCAATTGACATGGACAGCTGGGAACAAATATGGACAAATCTTTTCTATGCAAGTACCAATTGCACCTTTAGGTAAAACTAATTGCAACATATGAAACCAACAGTTGCAACATGCTGACCTTAATCTCTATGGATGTTTAAATGAAACATAAACTGAAATATACTAGAAATCCCTTGGATATACTGAAAGCTTGGGGACGAAACTGGCCCTAATCTCTGTGGACGCTACTGAATCTCTGGGGACGCTACAGAAACTTGGGGACGAAACTGGCCCTAATCTCTGTGGACGCTACTGAATCTCTGGGGACCAAACTGAAAGCTTGGGGATAAAACTAGCCCTAATCTCTGTGGACGCTACTGAATCTCTGGGGACGCTACTGAAAGCTTGGGGACGAAACTGGCCCTAATCTCTTGGGAACCTACTGAATCTCTGGGCACGCTACTGAAAGCTTGGGGACGAAACTGGCCCCAATCTCTGTGGATAGTACTGAATCTCTGGGGACGCTACTGAAAGCTTGGGGATGAAACTGGCCCTAATCTCTAGGGACGCTACTGAAAGCTTGGGGACAAAACTATACTAGAAATCCCTTGGATATACTGAAAGCTTGGGGACGAAACTGGCCCTAATCTCTATGGACGCTACTGAATCTCTGGGGACGCTACTGAAAGCTTGGGGATGAAACTGTCCCTAATCTCTGTGGACACTACTGAAAGCTTCGGGACAAAACTATACTACAAATCCCTTGGATATACTGAAAGCTTGGGGACGAAACTGGCTCTAATCTCTGGGGACGGTACTGAAAGCTTGGGGACGAAACTGGCCCTAATCTCTGTGGACGCCATCAATCTCTCGGGGACGCTATCCGAAAGCTTGGGGATGAAACCGGCCCCTAATCTCCGTGGATGCTACCGAAAGCTTGGGGCAAAACTATACTAGAAATCCCTTGGATATACTGGAAAGCTTGGGGACGAAATCGGCCCTAATCTCGGGGACGCCATCAAAGCTTGGGGACGAAACTGGCCCTAATCTCTGTGGACGCTACTGAATCTCTGGGGACAAAACTATACCAGAAATCCCTTGGATATACTGTAAGCTTGGGGACGAAACTGGCCCTAATCTCTGGGGACGCTACTGAAAGCTTGGGGACGAAACTGGCCCTAATCTCTGTGGCGCTACTGAATCTATGGGGACGCTATTGAAAGCTTGGGGACGAAACTGGCCGTAATCTCTTGGGACGCTACTGAAAGCTTGGGGACAAAACTGGCCCTAATCGCTGTGGACGCTACTGAAAGCTTGGGGACAAAACTATACTAGAAATCCCTTGGATATACTGGAAGCTTGGGGACGAAACTGGCCCTAATCTCTGGGGACGCTACTGAAAGCTTGGGGACGAAACTGGCCCTAATCTCTGTGGACGCTACTGAATCTCTGGGGACGCTACTGAAAGCTTGGGGACGAAACTGGCCCTAATCTCTGTGGACGCTACTGAAAGCTTGGGGACAAAACTATACTAGAAATCCCTTGGATATAGTGAAAGCTTGGGGACGAAACTAGCCCTAATCTCTAGGGACGCTACTGAATCTCTGGGGACGCTACTGAAAGCTTGGGGACGAAACTAGCCCTAATCTCTTGGGACGCTACTGAATCTATGTCGATGATTAGATGAAACAAAATGGTGGACGCTAAAAATCTTTGACAATTAACTACACACATATTGTAGGCCATTTGCAACCTTTTGTGCAACACAATTGCAACCATGGTTGTATGGGAATTGCAATCTCCACTAAGTTTTGTATAAAATTGATAATAGTAAAGCTACAATAAAACACATGCAGCAAAAAAAAAATCTGCAGGGACGCTTCGACGTAAACAATTTGCAACACATGGAACATTGCAACCTGGTCGATGAACGACACACATATTGTAGGCAGTTTGCATCATGGTGTGTAACGCAATTGCAACCATGGTTGCATATGAATTGCAACCGAAGGATAAAAATAAATGAAACATAACGAATATATACAATATATGCAGCAAAAAAACAAAGTGCATAAAAGGATAAGACACAAAGAAAGCAACCTTGTTGCCAAATAACATTCTGATGCATAAACTAGATGTCAACAGGAAGGACATACAATTTGCAACAATATTGTCAACGATTGCAACACGAGACCGGGAGGAGTTCCAAAGTCATCACACAAGGTTTTCACATACTGTTTGCATACACACATAACTCGACAGAAGTCAAAAGAGATGTGAAACCTATAACAAACAAAGTCCTGAAAGTTCATCACTGCTCCTGGGAATCGAAATTTAACTTCCTTCCGCCAATCCTAAAGACATCAAGCTTGTCAGGGAGTTGCGCCTGGTTCATTTGATGAAACGTCAGGTAGTGCATGAGCTCTAGCCTATATGTATCACCCTTGAACTGAAACACACAGAAAAAAAAAGAAGGGAAAGAGAAAAGAACATGAGACTGCTGAAAATGATTACTAGAGCATGGAAATCATATAAAAAAGTGTAGGGGCAGCAAAAGAAAAAATAAAGGAACTACTCACTAGATGGATAGTGGTTTGCAGCTCAGAGCCATCCCAAAACTCCATATACTTCCAAAGGAAAAACATACAATCACTAGGCCTAGCTTGCTTTGTGACATTAATATATGGCATGCTCCATCTGTCCATATCAGGGAATTTTTTCTTGCTAATGGCCCCGAATGCCGCAGTAATGATGGGGATCCTTTTCTTAATGGGGCCATGGCGTCTTTCGGGGTCGGTTTGCCCCCACCGATAGTCAATGGAGTCCAGGATGTCAATCCGATTGTGGATTTGATTGATGCAAAAAAGACAAAAATGGCCATCAACAAGTATTGGAATAAATATCTGCATTCAGTATGATGCATCGGTTGGGTAGGCAAACACATAAAAATAATTGCTGTCTACAAGTACTGTAAACCATTTGCAACAAGGCAAGTGACACAATTGCAACATGGGAAGTAAACCAATTGTAGTGGAGGACAGATACTAACCAGCTTAGCCTTGCCATAATTAGGATAATGCTGCAATTCTTGGGCAAGGCCATTTTTAAGTACAGTGAATTCTGCAATCTTAGTTTTTCCATCTTCGGCATAGACGCTCGTAACTTCTTTTAGCGTCACCTGGAGAAATCAAAAAAAAATTGCGACAGGATTAAAACGACATCTAATTTACAAACAAAAAAACAAGATAACAGTGTGTGTGTGAGATCAGGAGGAACTCACATAGAAGCCAGTAGTGAGGAAGATCCGATATCCAATTGAAGCTTGCTTGTAGACAACATCATCAAAACGAAGACAAAGGCCACGTAAAATCTAGAATAGAACTGTCTCCCTCTATGTCATCAGCAAATTTCATAATTAGATCATTGCCATCATAGGAGATAAAGATGCTGAATTCAATTAGAACCTTGCTGTGTAGTGGGCAGAAACAGAATATGTTAGCAAAAAAAAAAAAAAAAAAAAAGACAAAATCAGAATATAGGAAGCTAATTGCAAAAACTGATGTATCCTATTTGCAACAATGAAGTGTGAGTGATTACCTTTTAGCTTCGGATTTGATGCTATCCTGTATCTCAAAGCTAGAGCCTTTGATAATGGGACACTGGGACGGCTGGTGGCAAGCTCAAAAGGAGATATGAACTTCTTTGGCCTATTCTTCAAACGCTCTCCCACATGTTTGTAGATCATCTTTTCAAATACACTGAACGTAGCTTGCTCAACTTTACGTTCCTCTGGAGTCAAGCGAACAGGTGGGGTTGAGCTCACAATTTCCATGTCCTCGGGTGAATCCTCTGGAAAAGATGGAGCAGATGCAACTCCACTAGGCCCTGCCTCGCCAAAAACACTGGTCAACAATAAACCCATATCCTTTGCAGCTTCTTCACGCTTCTCATTCAGCGAAGCTTCATGTTTATCACGGCGCTCACGAAGCTCTTCCTCCGCCTTCTTACAAAGCTCGGCCTGCTTATGAACCTCGGACCTGCTGATCCTGCCAGGTACCCTTTGAACACCTTTGGTTCTCGAACCACGACCACCTCGAGACTGGGTAAAAAAATATAGGAAAAAACAGTGAGCTGCAATCTATTAAAAAAAGCATATATATATGTGTGTTCGTGTCATAAAAAGCTTACAGCAGGTACCTGCTTTCTCCCAAGATTGGGAGGCTGGGCGGGCATGGATGCATCATTAATGACACTGCTTAGGTTCTGCAGAATACCAATTGCAACAACATGTCAATCACAATTGCAAACAAAATGCTACATGAATTACAATAGCATGAAACACAGAAAAAAATCTTGCAAACCTTAGGGGGCGCCTCGTTTGCTGATGTATCTGCGATAGTAGTATGTTCTGTGGTAACTGCAGTAGTCAATGGAATGTCATTGCCAGCGGATAAATTCTTGCTACGTGACTCATCTTCTAGATTGCTAGTATCAGCTTGCCTCGATGCCTCGCCAATGTCACTGGTTATGTTCTGTACAATACCAATTGCAACAAAAAGTCAATAACAACTGCTTACAAAAATACTACATGAATTACAATACCATGGAAACAGAAAAAAACCTTGCAAACCTCGGGAGCCACCGTGATCACTGATGTATCTGGCCCAGTAGTATGTTGTGCATCCTTTGTATGCGACTCATCTTGAAGAATGGGAGCCTGTCCTGGAATGGATGCATCTCCAACATCACTAGTTATATTCTGCAGAATAACAAATGCAACAAAAAGTCAATCACAAAAAAAAAAAAGAACTACTATAGTAACAAAATAAAAACAAAATAAAAACAAAAAAACTTGCAAACCTGAGGGGTCACCGTGTGTGCTGTTTCATCTGCCTTAGAAGTATCTTGTGCATCACTTGCATTCGTCAATGGATTCTCCTTGTCATCAGATGCCTTATTGCTACGTGACTGATCTTCAAGATTGTCCTGTATAATACCAATTGCAACCAAAAGTGAATCCCAATTGCATCATAGTGCGACATGAATTACAATAGTATGAGAACAATGATGTCACCTGGCCATTGGGGTTGCCAAGAAGTCCAGAGCTTTCCATCTCATTAACTAAAACATCGATATTAAGCGGACGGGCATACAAATCAGACACTGCTAGGAGTAAATGAAAAAAACCATATATAAATTAGGATGGCTGACGGGGATAATAGAAACTCATAATGAATAAAGAATAAAAAAAGAGGGGATTCATGGCAATAATTATTACTTGATATGGCTTCATCGTGGGCATGAACATCAGTGCTAGGTGGGGGTTGAATCTCAATTGGAATTTCGAGTGATACATCACCTGATCCTCCACGCTGATCTTTATCAACAGGTGACGCATCTAGTGCTAAAAGCAGTTTAAGTTTGTAAATGAAACAAATTGCAACACAGATAAGAAGGCAATTGCAATGTGAATAGATAAAGAAATGCAACAAAGTACTATGAGAATTTTCTAGGTTGCCGATGTTTCAGCATCTACATGAGGTTGATTTTCCTCAACAGATGGTTGAGGATCTGTAACATTGAAAAACACGGAATGAATAGGGTGAAGTAGTTAATGTTGAACGACACTAGCACATGACAAAAGAAAATATGCCGTGGTGAATACAAACATGAAAAAAAGATACCTGGTGTTTTCCTCCATTCCAACAAAGGAAGTCGAGAAGTAGCTCCAAAATCCACACCTTCTCCAAAGACCTTGTTGGCCATCTCCATCTTTGTCTTTAGGATCTTCTCCAAAGATCTTGTTAGCCATCTCCAGACCCTTCTACAATAACTTCATCTTCATTTCCTTGGCCAAAACCATCTCCATAATCTTCAAAAAATAACAAAAGCTTATATGACTCTGACCTATTGCAACTCATATAAAGAGGTAATTGCAACATACAAAGAATAAGGATCACAACATGAAACATAAAAGTACCTGGCGGCGGTTGAGAAGTCGGGATATGCCCTAGAGAAATTCCATGTCCTGACGCATCTTCTTGGACAGCTCCTGTATTAGATTGTTGTTGATCACCAGAAGATTTATCTCCTCCTACATACCAAAAAAAAAAAAGGAAAAAGTAAAAGATTGAGAATGACCAGTTGCAACACTGCTAAAAAAGATGATAATTGCAACCTGAAAAAGAATAAGAATGAGAAAAAAAGCAACAAAAGTACCAGCACGTGAATCATCCTCTTCATCACCTGCTGATGTGCGTTGATGTTGATCAACAGCTGATTTAGCTGCTGCTAAGAAAACAAAAAGAAAAAAAATCAATAAGATAATAGTTCGCATTGTATCAAACAACCAATTGCAACACATATGTAATATAAATTGCAATGTGAATACAATAGAAACTGCAACACAAAGGAAAAAAATACCTGAAGTTGCAGCTTTCCTCTTGTTCTTCTTTGCCCTCCTACGCTCATTACGATCAGCATTATCAACCTCGGCGTCGACAAGCGGCTTCTTCATAGCACTGATGCACTCATGATGACTTCTTGCCATCAGCTCATTGGCGAAATTAATGTACTTAACAGCCTTTGCCGACGTAGGACTAGGCCTTGGCCGTCTTGTCATCAAAAAAGCCTTCAAAATCTTGTGGCGCTTCTGGCTTCCTACTTCTTCCAACAATATCAGCAATGCTCGACCAAAAGCAGCGCTGAAGCTAGGGTATTGGTGTAGAACAGGAAGCTCAACATCCATGGCAGCATGCCCACTAGGGACATGATGTGGGCCAGGAAGATCAACTGAAGTACCAGCGGCATGAGAAGTTCCCTGGGGGGCAATAGAAGGGCAGGGAGCAGCAGCGCCAGGGGGAGGAACAGTAGTTCCAGAAGAAGGAGCACTAGGAGCAGGGCATGAAGCAGCAGTGGGAGGGCGCGGGGCAGCGACAACAGCCGGGACAAAAGCAGGGGGTGTAACATGTGGCAGTGAGGCTTTTCAGCTGCAAGTATGCGTTAAGAAAAAAATTGAAACTGGTTAACAGAAACGTAAAATCACAATCTAGATGAAAGAAATAAAGATGGAAAACTGATTATAGGCAGCTTACCATCAGGTTGCCATACTGAGTATTATCACCTGCGACATCTCCCCTTATATCCAAGGATGAAATTTGTTCAATAGCATCACAAGTCAAATAAGCACATCAGGGCAAATGAAATGGGTTTAATTCTAGCTGTGCATCTAGACCATGCTTCAAGTGATCGACATATAACATCTGCCTATAAGAAAAAAACAGGAACACAAATTAAATAATCGAGGATTATAATCCCGATTGCAAAAACAAAAAAGAAAACAAAGTTGCTAATAAATGCCATGATCCAGTTGCAACTCAATGCCATTCAAATTGAAAGGTCAGTTACAGCAAAGCAGTAAAACAAAAAACAGTTGAATAGCATATAATTTTGAACCAATTGCAACTATAACAACACAACACTTACAACATAAGTGTAAAGCAAGTTGCAACTAATACATAAGAGAAAAACTAACTAATACATAAGAAAAAAAAAAAAAAAAAAGACACAACAAAAACTTACCACCAGAAAGATGCCGTAGCCTAAAATAGGTGCTTGAATGCCCTTCTTCCGAAATCTCTTTTGTACAAACGTCCAGCTCTATGAAGGTTGTCCACTACTGCCTTGCACCAGTTTATGCTGCCAAAATTTTCAAGATCCTCGGTATAACTCACATCCTCAAGCCTGATCTTGGTATCGGTGTTGGAGAAGAGTAGGGATTGAAATAAACCCATAAAAAATGCCCTGACACCCAGTTCCCCTTTAAACTTCTTCTCCTCCAGTCCATACAGAATATCACCAATCGTGATACCCGTCTTTGGATCAAAGATACCGCTGCGACAGATTTGCGCTCCCAACTCAGCACGCTTAATGCGAGCGTCAGCATCAGTCAACGAAGGTGGGTCGCCGTCGGCTCTTGGAATCTGGAACATACACCAAACACAATGCTCGTTGACTGAAATCTCTTTACCTCCACCAAGCTCTAATTTCATCGTTTCTAGGTTAAAGCACTGCATAAGCCAAATCAGCAATTTCCTGTCTAGATAGGTCGGTTTGAACTTCAAAATCCCACCAAAACCCTTTGCAATGACTAGATCTTCAAGGTCTTTGTTCAAAGCAAGAGCTTTAAAAAGTTCTTGAATCTTGCCAAGAGAGCAGCGAAGAGACTGAGGATTCTTGCGGGGCTTCTTCGGGTCGCCTCCATCGACTGCATCAACATCATTAGCAGATTCACTATGTCCAGCAACCTCTGCATGATTGTCAGGATCATAATCTTGATCTTGTGCAGAATGTTGATCCTGTTCTTCATGTTGTTCAATCAGAGGGTCGGTTCGCGGGGGATTGCGAAGATGTAATTTCCTCTTTCTTTCCTTCGCCGCTTGTTTATCCAGATGAAGAAAGCGAGGGGAACACCGAGGAGGCTCACCGCCCGACCAGCTTCGTGTCCATTATAACCACTGCCATTTGAAAAATAAAAGTCAGTTGCAAAAACAGTAACAAAAAAAATCAGTTCAATTGCATACAAATGTCAACCAATTGCAAAAACAGCAGCCTACCAGTTACAACTCATACAGTAAGCTAGTTTTGAAAAACTCAAATGCTGCAAACAAAAAAAGGAGCATCTAAGATGGCATTCATGTGTAGAATTGTGTATCAACGCGGCATTAAAACTATGTAGAAGCATACACAGACAATTCTTCAAAACAGTGAAAAAATAAAGGCAGTAAAAATGCAGATGAAATTGTCAAGCAAATTGCAACTAAAACAAGGTACCACTTGCAACTAGAAATAGTGAGCCACTTAAAACAAATCAAAATACAGCAATAGAACATTATAGCAGAATTTTAAAACAAATTATCCACCAATTGCAACTAGAAGGGCAAAGCAGTTACAACTTAAATAATACGCTAATTCATACAAGTCAGATTTCCAACAAAAGCTAAACATGGAACTGCCAAAACTAAAACAACTCTAGAGTAAAACTATAAAAGCTTTGTTAGGAGGCTAGGGGAATCAGGATCATATGCATTTGCAACTACTCCATCCTACCAGTTGCAAACTAAAATAATAAGCCAAATCACACAAGGCAAACAAAATTCCAGCCTCCACAACTAAAATTGCCTAATCACTCTGTTCTCCATCCATATCATTAAGCACTGAACATCAAAACAAAAACCGCATAGGGATCAAATCCGCATTCAAATCCTATATAGGCAACAGCAGAATAGGGGGATCGGCATGACTTACATACAGAGAGATGACGAGGAGGTGAATCCGACAGCGACGCTCGAAGCCGACGACCACGATGGGGGACCCCTCTACACGGCGGCGATGGAACCCTGAGGTGACGAATGTGACGAGGACCCCTCTACACGGAGGCCATGGAACCCTAAGTTGACGAATCCGAAGTGCGGGCGCGGGGGAATAGCAGCGGCGAGGCAGAATAGCGACCACGCGGGGGGGATAGCGGCGGCGCAGATGAGAATGCCGGCGAAAGTGAGGTGGGAGAGTGGGGTTTTTTCTCGACGGAGCAGATGGGTCGCGAGGGCGGAAATCACTAACGATGTGACGGCAAAATGAAAGGGGGAGCGGGAGCGGGTGAAGTAAGAGATGAAATGGCGGTGGTTTCCACGGTGCGGCCGGGCGGTTTGTTGGGCGGCGGTTTCCTCACGGAGCAGCAGCGCGAACCGACGGCGCGCGGGATGGGAGAGAAAATCGAAGAAGGGGAGTCGGTTTTTCGGCGGGGCCCCAAAGAGCAGCAGGTGGTTGCGCGAGCGTGGCGGTTCCCTCGGCGCCAAGCGCAGCGGGCGGTGGGCGCGAGAGAGATGGTGGTTTCGTCGGGGAAGAGAGAGCGAGAGAAGAGGAAGTAGGGGAGACGGTGTGGGAGCGGGGGACGGGAATGGCCGGACCAGGTGGGTGTGGGATGCGTGCGCGTGGGGTGGGATGCGTGCGCGTGGGCCGGACCAGGTGGGATGGGAACACCGGTCGGTCAGGACGGTTGGCTCGGTCGGACGGCCTGGGTGCATTCCATACAGTGAATGCACCCAGGTGCAATAATGAAATACTGTATATATGTATGGTATTTTTGGAACAAGGCAGTAGTACATTGCCTTCACTCTCCTCACCTCTCCCTATAACTAAAGCTTATATGTGGAGCTCATTGGTGGGGAGATAGCTCATACATACTTACTATGCATATATTGCAAGGTCAAACAGTGGATCCAGAGAAACATGTCATATGGTCAAACCAAGATGTGCATGTGTGTGGCTGAATATGAATATGGTGGTGGTGTAAGTGAAATGAATATGGAGATGGTGGCTATATATATGGTATATATGGTGTATGTAATGGAGTGAGTATGGTGGTAATGGTATATTGGAAGTGGATGAACGGGGTATATGAGGGTGAAAGACTAATTCTACTATTGCTCCTTGAGGAAACTTATCTCTCTTTTTGAACTTTGGAATATTGGGAGAACCTGGGTTGTACTGCTTTTATTTTTCTTCTTTTTTTTATTTTTTTATTTTTTTTTTTTTAGGGAGGTAGGCTCTACTCGCCCGTAGGACACTTGTCCATTTTTCATCTCCCCTTTTTTTTTTTTTTTTTTTTTTTTTCTTTTTTTAAATACAACCCAAGTCTCTTTATGAAACTTTTGAGAGATAGCAACATGACAAGAATATTGGAGCTTTGTTTGATGGATAAGGGATTATTGGCCAGTGGATAGAAATGCAGGGAATATATATTTTTTTGGTGTTCATTCCCACTGTAGGAGTAGAGCATTTTTGGATGGATCTAGATAGAGTGGAGTAGAATAAGGGGTTGCGTACTTCCAGGGTAGAAGTAGCATGAAATTAATAGGGTGGCTAGAAAGGGTAGAAAGGTTATGATGGAGGAGTGCACACATTCTTGATCCATAAGTAATGACAATTATCAAAGGGTCAACAGAGCTTGACAACACTCAATGCAAAGTAAGCAGTAAATATGTGGAAGTTTTCCTAATCTAAGTAACATGTATGGCTGTGGTAGGAATTCAACACTCTGTCATACAGGAACTCATCATGCAGCATTTTTAATTTTCAAAAGATAAATCTCTAGAACTCTAGTATCACTAGGAACAAGATAAACAACAGCTCAGACCATCTCATATCATATCCGTCAATTACCTAGACTTAGATCAAGCATTTGCTACCCACGAGTTTCAAGTTTAGAGTAAATCTTAGATCAAAACAGTTTTATCCAAAACTTGGAAGAATTCGAGGTTGAAAACTAGGTACTTGAAAGGAATTACGGCAGAGCAACTATTCATCATAGTTACTTTGTATGGATGTTACGTTCTAAATGGCAACGTAGAGAGCAAAAACCTATCGATCTCCACACAATGGTCGACCTATGATGACATGCACTGAGTCCTCTTGCTCACACACTATAGCTTTTGTAGAGCTGGATCCATGGTAGAGCGGCCAAGAGCCGTTCATTGATACCGCTAACACGATAGTTACTTTTTGTATGGACGTTACATGCTAAATGGCAACGTAGAGAGCAAAAACTATCGATCTCCACGCAACGATCGACCTATGATGACCTACACTGAGTCCTATTGCTCATGCACTATAGCTTCTGTAGAGCTGGATCCATGGTAGAGCGGCCAACAGCCATTCATTGACACCGCTAGCATAATAGTTACTTTGTATGGACGTTACGTGCTTAATGGCAGCGTAGAGAGAAAAAAAACCTATCGATCTCCACACAATGGTCAACCTATGATGACATACACTGACTCCTCTTGCTCACGTACTATAGCTTTTGTAGAGTTGGATCCATGGTTGAGCGGCCAAGAGCTGTTCATTGACACCGCTAGCACGATAGTTACTTTGTATGGACGTTTCGTGCTAAATCGCAACGTAGAGAGCAAAAACCTATCGGTCTCCACACAACGGTCGACCTATGATGACATACACCGAGTCCTCTTGCTCATGCACTATAGCTTTTGTAGAGCTAGATCCATGGTAGAGCGGCCAAGAGCCGTTCATTGACACTGCTAGCACGATAGTTACTTTGTATGGACGTTACGTGCTAAATCGCAACGTAGAGAGCAAAAACCTATCGATCTCCACACAACGGTCGATCTATGATGACATACACTACGTTCTCTTGCTCTCGCACTATAGCTTCTGTAGAGCTGGATCCATGGTAGAGCGGCCAAGAGTCGTTCATTGATATCGCTAGCACGATAGTTACTTTGTATGGATGTTACGTGCTAAATGGCAATGTAGAGAGCAAAAACCTATTGATCTCCACGCAACAGTCAACCTATGACGAACTACACTGAGTACTCTTGCTAACGCACTATAGCTTCTGTAGGGCTGGATCCATGGTAGAGCGGCCAAGAGCCGTTCATTAACACCGCTACCACGGTAGTTACTTTGTATACATGTTACGTGCTAAATGACAACGGAGAGAGCAAAAACATATCGATCTCCATGCAACGATCGACCTATGATGACCTACACCGAGTCCTCTTGCTCACGCACTATAGCTTCTATAGAGCTGGATCCATGGTAGAGTGGCTAAGAGCCGTTCATTGACACCGCTAGCACGATAGTTACTTTGTATTGACGTTACGTGCTAAATGACAACGTAGAGAGTAAAAACCTATCAATCTCCATATAACAGTCGACCTATAATGATACTGAGTCCTCTTGCTCACGCACTATAGCTTTTGTAGAGCTGGATCCCTGGTAGAGCGGCCAATAGCCGTTCATTGACACCGCTAGCATGATAGTTACTCTGTATGGACGTTACGTGCTAAATGGCAACATAGAGAGCAAAAACCTATCGATCTCCACACAACGGTCAACCTATGATGACATACAATAAGTCCTCTTGCTCACGCACTATAGCTTTTGTAGAGCTGGATCCATGGTAGAGCGGCCAAGAGCCGTTCATTGACACCGCTAGCACGATAGTTACTTTTTGTATCGAGGTTACATGCTAAATGGCAACTTAGAGAGAAAAAACCTATCGATCTCCACGCAACAGTCAACCTACGACAAACTATACTGAGTACTCTTGCTAACGCACGATAGCTTCTGGAGAGCTGAATCCATGGTAGAGCGGCTAGGAGCCATTCATTGACACCGCTACAACGGGAGTTACTTTGTATACCTGTTACGTGATCTCCACACAACGATTGACCTATGATGACCTACACTGAGTCCTCTTGCTCATGCACTATAGCTTCTATAGAGCTGGATCCATGGTACAGCGGCCAAGAGCCGTTCATTGACACCGCTAGCACGATAGTTACTTTGAATGGACGTTACGTGCTAAATGACAACGTAGAGAGCAAAAAGCAACCGATCTCCACACAACGGTCGACCTATGACGACATACACCGAGTCCTCTTGCTCACACACTATACCTTTTATAGAGCTGGATCCATGGTAGAGCGGCCAAGAGCCGTTCATTGACACCGCTAACACGATAGTTACTTTTTGTATGGACGTTACATTCTAAATGGCAACATAGAGAGTAAAAACCTTCGATCTCCATGCAACGGTCGACCTATGACGAATCTGCAGACTGAAAGTACTCTTGCTAACGCACTATAGCTTCGAGAGAGCTGGATCCATGGTAGAGCGGCCAAGGGCCGTTCATTGACACCACTACCACGGTAGTTACTTTGTATACATGTTATGTGCTAAATGGCAACGTAGAGAGCAAAAACCTATCGATCTCCATGCAACGATTGACCTATGATGACCTACACCGAGTCCTCTTACTCAAGGACTATAACTTCTGTAGAGCTGGATCCATGGTAGAGCGGCCAAGAGCCGTTCATTGACACCGCTAGCACGATAGTTACTTTTTGTATGGACGTTACATGCTAAATGGCAACGTAGAGAGCAAAAACCTATCAATCTCCACGCAACGGTTGACCTATGACAAACTACACTGAGTACTCTTGCTAACACACTGTAGCTTCTGGAGAGCTGCATCCATGGTAGAGCGGCCAGGATTCATTCATTGACACCGCTACCACGGGAGTTACTTTGTATACATGTTACGTGACAAATGGCAACATAGAGAGCAAAAACCTATCGATCTCTTTGCAACGATTGACCTATGATGACCTACACTGAGTCCTCTTGCTCATGCGCTATAGCTTCAATAGAGCTGGATCCATGGTAGAGCGGCCAAGAGCCGTTCATTGACACCGCTAGCACGATAGTTACTTTCTATGGACGTTACATGCTAAATGGCAACGTAGAGAGCAAAAATCTATCGATCTCCACACAACGGTCAGCCTATGATGACATACACTGAGTCCTCTTGCTCACACACTATAGCTTTTGTAGAGCTGGATCCATGGTAGAGCGGCCAAGAGCCGTTCATTGACACCGCTAGCGCGATAGTTACTTTATATGGACGTTTCGTGCTAAATCGCAACGTAGAGAGCAAAAACCTATCGGTCTCCACACAACGGTCGACCTATGATGACATACACTGAGTACTCTTGCTAACGCACTATAGCTTCTGGAGATCTGGATCCTTGGTAGAGCGGTCAAGAGTCGTTCATTGACACCGCTACCACGGTAGTTACTTTGTATACATGTTACATGCTAAATGGCAATGTAGAGAGCAAAAACCTATCGATCTCCACACAATGGTTGACCTATGATGACGTACACTGAGTCCTCTTGCTCACACACTATAGCTTTTGTAGAGCTGGATCCATGGTAGAGCGGCCAAGAGCCGTTTATTGACACCGCTAACACGATAGTTACGTTTTGTATGGACGTTACGTGCTAAATGGCAACGTAGAGAGCAAAAACCTATCGATCTCCATGCAACAATTGACCTATGATGAACTGCACTAAGTACTCTTAGTAACGCACTATAGCTTCAGGAGAGCTGGATCCATGGTAGAGTGGCCAGGACCGTTCATTGACACCGCTACCATGGTAGTTACATTGTATACATGTTACGTGCTAAATAACAACGTAGAGAGCAAAAACCTATCGATCTCCATGCAACGATCGACCTATGATGACCTACACCGAATCCTCTTGCTCACGCACTATAGCTTCTGTAGATCTGGATCCATGGTAGAGTGGCCAAGAGCCGTTCATTGACACCGCTAGCACGATAGTTTCTTTGTATGGACGTTACGTGCTAAATGAAACTGTAGAGAGCAAAAACCTATCAATCTCCACATAATAGTCGACCTATAATGATACCGAGTCCTCTTGCTCACGCACTATAGCTTTTGTAGAGCTGGATCCATGGTAGAGCGGCCAAGAGCCGTTCATTGACCCCGCTAGCATGATAGTTACTTTGTACGGACGTTACGTGCTAAATGGCAACGTAGAGAGCAAAAACCTATCGATCTCCACACAACGGTCGACCTATAATGACACCGAGTCCTCTTGCTCACACACTATAGCTTTTGTAGAGCTGGATCCTTGGTAGAGCGGCCAAAAGCCGTTCATTGACACCGCTAGCATGATAGTTACTTTGTATGGACGTTTCGTGCTAAATCGCAACGTAGAGAGCACAAACCTATCGGTCTCCACACAACGGTCGACCAATGATGACATACACCGAGTCCTCTTGCTCATGCACTATAGGTTTCGTAGAGCTGGATCCATGGTAGAGCGGCCAAGAGCCGTTCATTGAAACCGCTAGCACGATAGTTACTTTGTATGGATGTTACGTGCTAAATGGCAACGTAGAGGGCAAAAACCTATCGATCTCCACACAATGGTCGACCTATGATGACATACACTGAGTCCTCTTGCTCACACAATATAGCTTTTATAGAGCTGGATCCATGGTAGAGCGGCCAAGAGCCGTTCATTGTCACCGCTAACACGATAGTAACTTTTTGTATGGACGTTACGTGCTAAATGGCATCGTAGAGAGCAAAAACCTATCGATCTCCACGCAACAGTTGACCTATGATTAACTACACTAAGTGCTCTTAGTAACGCACTATAGCTTCTGGAGAGCTGGATCCATGGTAGAGCGGCCAGGACCATTCATTGACACCGCTAGCATGGTAGTTACTTTGTATACATGTTACGTGCTAAATGACAACGGAGAGAGCAAAAACATATCGATCTCCATGCAACGATCGACCTATGACGAACTGCACTGAGTACTCTTGCTAACGCACTATAGCTTCGAGAGAGCTGGATCCATGGTAGAGCGGCCAAGGGCCGTTCATTGACACCACTACCACGGTAGTTACTTTGTATACATGTTATGTGCTAAATGGCAACGTAGAGAGCAAAAACATGTCGATCTCCATGCAACGATTGACCTATGATGACCTACACCGAGTCCTCTTACTCAAGGACTATAACTTCTGTAGAGCTGGATCCACGGTAGAGCGGCCAAGAGCCGTTCATTGACACCGCTAGCACGATAGTTACTTTGTATGGACATTACGTGCTAAATGGCAACGTATAGAGCAAAAACTTATCGATCTCCACGCAACGGTTGACCTATGACAAACTACACTGAGTACTCTTGCTAACGCACTGTAGCTTCTGGAGAGCAGCATCCATGGTAGAGCGGCCAGGATTCGTTCATTGACACCGCTACCACGGGAGTTACTTTGTATACATGTTACGTGACAAATGGCAACATAGAGAGCAAAAACCTATCGATCTCTTTGCAACGATTGACCTATGATGACCTACACTGAGTCCTCTTGCTCATGCGCTATAGCTTCAATAGAGCTGGATCCATGGTAGAGCGGCCAAGAGCCGTTCATTGACACCGCTAGCACGATAGTTACTTTGTATGGACGTTACGTGCTAAATGGCAACGTAGAGAGCAAAAATCTATCGATCACCACACAACGGTCAGCCTATGATGACATACACTGAGTCCTCTTGCTCACACACTATAGCTTTTGTAGAGCTGGATCCATGGTAGAGCGGCCAAGAGCCGTTCATTGACACCGCTAGCGCGATAGTTACTTTATATGGACGTTTCGTGCTAAATCGCAACGTAGAGAGCAAAAACCTATCGGTCTCCACACAACGGTCGACCTATGATGACATACACCGAGTCCTCTTGCTCATGCACTATAGGTTTTGTAGAGCTGGATCCATGGTAGAGCGGCCAAGAGGCGTTCATTGAAACTGCTAGCACGATAGTTATTTTGTATGGATGTTACATGCTAAATGGCAATGTAGAGAGCAAAAACCTATCGATCTCCACACAATGGTTGACCTATGATGACATACACTGAGTCCTCTTGCTCACACACTATAGCTTTTGTAGAGCTGGATCCATGGTAGAGCGGCCAAGAGCCGTTTATTGACACCGCTAACACGATAGTTACGTTTTGTATGGACGTTACGTGCTAAATGGCAACGTAGAGAGCAAAAACCTATCGATCTCCATGCAACAATTGACCTATGATGAACTGCACTAAGTATTCTTAGTAACGCACTATAGCTTTAGGACAGCTGGATCCATGGTAGAGCGGCCAGGACCGTTCATTGACACCGCTACCATGGTAGTTACATTGTATACATGTTACGTGCTAAATAACAACGTAGAGAGTAAAAACCTATCGATCTCCATGCAACGATCGACCTATGATGACCTACACCGAGTCCTCTTGCTCACGCACTATAGCTTCTGTAGATCTGGATCCATGGTAGAGTGGCCAAGAGCCGTTCATTGACACCGCTAGTACGATAGTTTCTTTGTATGGACGTTACGTGCTAAATGAAACTGTAGAGAGCAAAAACCTATCAATCTCCACATAACAGTCGACCTATAATGATACCGAGTCCTCTTGCTCACGCACTATAGCTTTTGTAGAGCTGGATCCATGGTAGAGCGGCCAAGAGCCGTTCATTGACCCCGCTAGCATGATAGTTACTTTGTACGGACGTTACGTGCTAAATGGCAACGTAGAGAGCAAAAACCTATCGATCTCCACACAACGGTCGACCTATAATGACACCGAGTCCTCTTGCTCACACACTATAGCTTTTGTAGAGCTGGATCCATGGTAGAGCGGCCAAAAGCCGTTCATTGACACCGCTAGCATGATAGTTACTTTGTATGGACGTTTCGTGCTAAATCGCAACGTAGAGAGCAAAAACCTATCGGTCTCCACACAACGGTCGACCAATGATGACATACACCGAGTCCTCTTGCTCATGCACTATAGGTTTCGTAGAGCTGGATCCATGGTAGAGCGGCCAAGAGCCGTTCATTGACACTGCTAGCACGATAGTTACTTTGTATGGATGTTACGTGCTAAATGGCAACGTAGAGGGCAAAAACCTATCGATCTCCACACAATGGTCGATCTATGATGACATACACTGAGTCCTCTTGCTCACACACTATAGCTTTTATAGAGCTGGATCCATGGTAGAGCGGCCAAGAGCCGTTCATTGTCACCGCTAACACGATAGTAACTTTTTGTATGGACGTTACGTGCTAAATGGCATCGTAGAGAGCAAAAACCTATCGATCTCCACGCAATGCTTGACCTATGATTAACTACACTAAGTGCTCTTAGTAACGCACTATAGCTTCTGGAGAGCTGGATCCATGGTAGAGCGGCCAGGACCATTCATTGACACCGCTAGCATGGTAGTTACTTTGTATACATGTTACGTGCTAAATGACAACGGAGAGAGCAAAAACATATCGATCTCCATGCAACGATCGACCTATGACGAACTGCACTGAGTACTCTTGCTAACGCACTATAGCCTCGAGAGAGCTGGATCCATGGTAGAGCGGCCAAGGGCCGTTCATTGACACCACTACCACGGTAGTTACTTTGTATACATGTTATGTGCTAAATGGCAACGTAGAGAGCAAAAACCTGTCGATCTCCATGCTACGATTGACCTATGATGACCTACACCGCGTCCTCTTACTCAAGGACTATAACTTCTGTAGAGCTGGATCCACGGTAGAGCGGCCAAGAGCCGTTCATTGACACCGCTAGCACGATAGTTACTTTGTATGGACATTACGTGCTAAATGGCAACGTATAGAGCAAAAACTTATCGATCTCCACACAATGGTCGACCTATGATGATGTACACCGAGTCCTCTTGCTCATGCACTATAGCTTTTGTAGAGCTAGATCCATGGTAGAGCGGCCAAGAGCCGTTCATTGACACTGCTAGCACGATAGTTACTTTGTATGGACGTTACGTGCTAAATGGCAACGTAGAGAGCAAAAACCTATCGATCTCCACACAACGGTCGATCTATGATGACATACACTACGTTCTCTTGCTCTCGCACTATAGCTATTATAGAGCTGGATCCATGGTAGAGCGGCCAAGAGCCATTCATTGACAACGCTAGCACGATAGTTTTTTTATCTACGTTATATGCTAAATGGCAACGTAGAGAGCAAAAACCTATCGATCTTCACACAACGGTCGACCTATGATGATATATACTGAGTCCTGTTGCTCATGCACTATAGCTTTTGTAGAGCTGGATCCATGGTAGAGTGGCTAAGAGCCATTCATTGACACCGCTGGCACGATAGTTACTTTTTGTATGGACGTTACATGCTAAATGGCAACGTAGAGAGCAAAAACCTATCGATCTCCGCGCAACGGTCAACCTATGACGAACTACACTAAGTACTCTTGCTAACGCACTATAGCTTCTGGAGAGCTGGATCCATGGTAGAGCAGCCAGGAGCCGTTCATTGACACCGCTACCACGGTAGTTACTTTGTATACATGTTACGTGCTATATGACAACGTAGAGAGCAAAAACCTATCGATCTCCATGCAACGATCAACCTACGATGACCTACACTGAGTCCTCTTGCTCAGCACTATAGCTTCTGTAGAGCTGGATCCATGGTAGAGCGGCCAAGAGTCGTTCATTGATATCGCTAGCACGATAGTTACTTTGTATGGATGTTACGTGCTAAATGGCAATGTAGAGAGCAAAAACCTATTGATCTCCACGCAACAGTCAACCTATGACGAACTACACTGAGTACTCTTGCTAACGCACTATAGCTTCTGTAGAGCTGGATCCATGGTAGAGCGGCCAAGAGCCGTTCATTAACACCGCTACCACGGTAGTTACTTTGTATACATGTTACGTGCTAAATGACAACGGAGAGAGCAAATACATATCGATCTCCATGCAACGATCGACCTATGATGACCTACACCGAGTCCTCTTGCTCACGCACTATAGCTTCTATAGAGCTGGATCCATGGTAGAGTGGCCAAGAGCCGTTCATTGACACCGCTAGCACGATAGTTACTTTGTATTGACGTTACGTGCTAAATGACAACGTAGAGAGTAAAAACCTATCAATCTCCACATAACGATCGACCTGAAATGATATCGAGTCCTCTTGCTCACGCACTATAGCTTTTGTAGAGCCGATCCCCGGGTAGAGCGGCCAATAGCCGTTCATTGACACCGCTAGCATGATAGTTACTCTGTATGGACGTTACGTGCTAAATGGCAACATAGAGAGCAAAAACCTATCGATCTCCACACAACGGTCAACCTATGATGACATACAATAAGTCCTCTTGCTCACGCACTATAGCTTTGATAGAGCTGGATCCATGGTAGAGCGGCCAAGAGCCGTTCATTGACACCGCTAGCACGATAGTTACTTTTTGTATGGAGGTTACATGCTAAATGGCAACTTAGAGAGAAAAAACCTATCGATCTCCACGCAACAGTCAACCTATGACAAACTATACTGAGTACTCTTGCTAACGCACGATAGCTTCTGGAGAGCTGAATCCATGGTAGAGCGGCCAGGAGCCATTCATTGACACCGCTACAACGGGAGTTACTTTGTATACATGTTACGTGATCTCCACACAACGATTGACCTATGATGACCTACACTGAGTCCTCTTGCTCATGCACTATGGCTTCTATAGAGCTGGATCCATGGTACAGCGGCCAAGAGCCGTTCATTGACACCGCTAGCACGATAGTTACTTTGAATGGACGTTACGTGCTAAATGACAACGTAGAGAGCAAAAAGCAATCGATCTCCACACAACGGTCGACCTATGACGACATACACCGAGTCCTCTTGCTCACACACTATACCTTTTATAGAGCTGGATCCATGGTAGAGCGGCCAAGAGCTGTTCATTGACACCGCTAACACGATAGTTACTTTTTGTATGGACGTTACATTCTAAATGGCAACATAGAGAGTAAAAACCTTCGATCTCCATGCAACGGTCGACCTATGACGAACTGCACTGAGTACTCTTGCTAACGCACTATAGCTTCGAGAGAGCTGGATCCATGGTAGAGCGGCCAAGGGCCGTTCATTGACACCACTACCACGGTAGTTACTTTGTATACATGTTATGTGCTAAATGGCAACGTAGAGAGCAAAAACCTATCGATCTCCATGCAACGATTGACCTATGATGACCTACACCGAGTCCTCTTACTCAAGGACTATAACTTCTGTAGAGCTGGATCCATGGTAGAGTGGCCAAGAGCCGTTCATTGACACCGCTAGCACGATAGTTACTTTGTATGGACATTACGTGCTAAATGGCAACGTATTGAGCAAAAACTTATCGATCTCCACACAATGGTCGACCTATGATGATGTACACCGAGTCCTCTTGCTCATGCACTATAGCTTTTGTAGAGCTAGATCCATGGTAGGGCGGCCAAGAGCCGTTCATTGACACTGCTAGCACGATAGTTACTTTGTATGGACGTTACGTGCTAAATGGCAACGTAGAGAGCAAAAACCTATCGATCTCCACACAACGGTCGATCTATGATGACATACACTATGTTCTCTTGCTCTCGCACTATAGCTATTATAGAGCTGGATCCATGGTAGAGCGGCCAAGAGCCATTCATTGACAACGCTAGCACGATAGTTTTTTTATCTACGTTATATGCTAAATGGCAACGTAGAGAGCAAAAACTTATCGATCTTCACACAACGGTCGACCTATGATGATATACACTGAGTCCTCTTGCTCATGCACTATAGCTTTTGTAGAGCTGGATCCATGGTAGAGTGGCTAAGAGCCATTCATTGACACCGCTGGCATGATAGTTACTTTTTGTATGGACGTTACATGCTAAATGGTAACGTAGAGAACAAAAACCTATCGATCTCCACGCAACGGTCGACCTATGACGAACTACACTAAGTACTCTTGCTAACGCACTATAGCTTCTGGAGAGCTGGATCCATGGTAGAGCAGCCAGGAGCCGTTCATTGACACCGCTACCACGGTAGTTACTTTGTATACTTGTTACGTGCTTTATGACAACGTAGAGAGCAAAAACCTATCGATCTCCACACAACGATCGACCTATGATGACATACAATGAGTTCTCTTGCTCATGCACTATAGCTTTTATAGAGAGCAAAAACCTATTGATCTCCACGCAACAGTCAACCTATGACGAACTACACTGAGTACTCTTGCTAACGCACTATAGCTTCTGTAGAGCTGGATCCATGGTAGAGCGGCCAAGAGCCGTTCATTAACACCGCTACCACGGTAGTTACTTTGTATACATGTTACGTGCTAAATGGCAATGTAGAGAGCAAAAACCTATCGATCTCCATGCAACAATCGACCTATGATGACCTACACCGAGTCCTCTTGCTCACGCACTATAGCTTTTGTAGAGATGGATCCATGGTAGAGCGGCCAAGAGCCGTTCATTGACACTGCTAGCACGATAGTTACTTTATATGGGCGTTACGTGCTAAATGGCAACGTAGAGTGCAAAAACCTGTTGATCTCCACACAATGGTCGACCTATGATGATGTACACCGAGACCTCTTGGTCATGCACTATAGCTTTCGTAGAGCTAGATCCATGGTAGAGCGGCCAAGAGCCGTTCATTGACACTGCTAGCACGATAGTTACTTTGTATGGGTGTTACGTGCGAAATGGCAACGTAGAGAGCAAAAACCTATCGATCTCCACACAACGGTCGACCTATGATGACATACAATGAGTTCTCTTGCTCATGCACTATAGCTTTTATAGAGCTGGATCCACGGTAGAGCGGCTAAGATCCATTCATTGACACCGCTAGTACGATAGTTTTTTTGTATGGATGTTATGTGCTAACTGGCAACGTAGAGAGCAAAAACCTCTCGATCTTCACACAACGGTCGACCTATACACTAAGTCCTCTTGCTCATGCACTATAGCTTTTGTAGACCTGGATCCATGGTAGAGCGGCCAAGAGCCGTTCATTGACACCGCTACCACGGTAGTTACTTTGTATACATGTTACGTGCTAAATGACAACGTAGAGAGCAAAAACCTATCGATCTCCATGCAACGACCAACCTACGATGACCTACACTGAGTCCTCTTGCTTAGCACTATCGCTTCTGTAGAGCTGGATCCATGGTAGAGCGGCCAAGAGCCGTTCATTGACATCGCTAGCACGATAGTTACTTTGTATGGATGTTGCGTGCTAAATGGCTACGTAGAGAGCAAAAACCTGTTGATCTCCACACAATGGTCGACCTATGATGACATACACCGAGTCCTCTTCCTCATGCACTTAGCTTTCGTAGAGCTAGATCCATGATGGAGCGGCCAAGAGCCGTTCATTGACACTGCTTGCACGATAGTTATTTTGTATGGATGTTACGTGCTAAATGGCAACGTAGAGAGCAAAAACCTATCGATCTCCACACAACGATCGACCTATGATGACATACAATGAGTTCTCTTGCTCATGCACTATAGCTTTTATAGAGCTAGATCCATGGTAGAGTGGCCAAGAGCCATTCATTGACACCGCTAGCACGATAGTTTTTTGTAAGGATGTTATGTGCTAAATGGCTATCGATCTTCATACAACGGTCGACCTATGATGATATACACTGAGTCCTCTTGCTTATGCACTATAGGTTTTATAGAGCTAGACCGATGGTAGAGCGGCCAAGAGCCGTTTATTGACACCGCTAGCATGATTGTTACTTTTTGTATGGACGTTACATGCTAAATGGCAACGTAGAGAGCAAAAACCTACCGATCTCCACACAATGGTCGACCTATGATGACGTACACGAAGTCCGCTTGCTCATGCACTATAGCTTTTGTAGAGCTAGATCCATGGTAGAGCGGCCAAGAGCCGTTCATTGACACCGCTAGCATGATAGTTACTTTTTGTATGGACGTTACATGCTAAATGGCAACGTAGAGAGCAAAACCCTATCGATCCCCACGCAACAGTCGACCTATGATGAACTACACCGAGTACTCTTGCTAACACAGTATAGCTTCTAGAGAGCTGGATCCATGGTAGAGCGGCCAGGAGCCGTTCATTGACACCGCTACCATGGTAGTTACTTTGTATACATGTTACGTGCCAAATGGCAACGTAGAGAGCAAAAACTTATCGATCTCCATGCAACAATCGACCTTTGATGACCTACACTGAGTTCTCTTGCTCACGCACTATAGCTTTTGTAGAGCTGGATCCATGGTAGAGCGGCCAAGAGTCGTTCATTGACACCGCTAGCACGATCGTTACTTTGTATGGACATTACGTGCTAAATGGCAATGTAGAGAGCAAAAACCAATCGATCTCCACACAACGGTCGACCTATGATGACATACACCGAGTCCTCTTGCTCACACGCTATATCTTTTGTGGAGCTGGATCCATGGTAGAGTGGCCAAGAGCCATTCATTGGCACCGCTAACACGATAGTTACTTTTTGTATGTACGTTACATGGTAAATGGCAACGTAGAGAGCAAAAACCTATCGATCTTCATGCAACGGTCGACCTATGACGAACTACACAGAGTACTCTTGCTAACGCACTATAGCTTCTGGAGATCTGGATCCTTGGTAGAGCGGCCAGGAGTCGTTCATTGACACCGCTACCACGGTAGTTACTTTGTATACATGTTACGTGCTAAATGGCAATGTAGAGAGCAAAAACCTATCGATCTCCATGCAACGATCAACCAATGATGACCTACACTGAGCCCTCTTGTTCACGCACTATAGCTTCTATAGAGTTGGATCCATGGTAGAGCGGCCAAGAGCCGTTCATTGGCACCGCTAGCACGATAGTTACTTTGTATGGACGTTACGTACTAAATGGCAACGTAGAGAGCAAAAACCTATCGATCTCCATGCAACGGTCGACCTATGACGAACTACACTGAGTACTCTTGCTAACGCACTATAGCTTCTGGAGAGCTGGATCCATGGTAGAGCGGCCAAGAGCCGTTCATTGACACTGCTAGAATCATAGTTACTTTGTATGGATGTTACGTGCTAAATGGCATCGTAGAGAGCAAAAACCTATCAATCTCCACACAACGGTCGACCTATGATGACATACAACGAGTCCTCTTGCTCACGCAGTATGGCTTTTATAGAGCTGGATCCATGGTAGAGCGGCCAAGAGCCATTCATTGACACCGCTAGCACGATAGTTTCTTTGTATGAACGTTACGTGCTAAATAGCAACGTAAAGAGCAAGAACCTATCGATCTCCACACAACGGTCAACCTATGGTGACATACACTGAGTCCTCTTGCTCACGCACTATAGTTTTTGTAGAGCTAGATCCATGGTAGAGCGGCCAAGAGCCGTACATTAACACCGCTAGCATGATAGTTACTTTTTGTATGGACGTTACACACTAAATGGCAACGTAGAGAGCAAAAACCTATCGATCTCCACACAATGGTCGACCTATGATGACGTACACCAAGTCCTCTTGCTCATGCACTATAGCTTTTGTAGAGCTAGATCCATGGTAGAGCGGCCAAGAGCCGTTCATTGACACTGCTAGCATGATAGTTACTTTGTATGGACGTTACGTGCTAAATGGCAACGTAGAGAGCAGAAACCTATCGATCTCCACACAACGGTCGACCTATGATGACATATAATGAGTTTTCTTGCTCATGCACTATAGCTTTTATAGAGCTGGATCCATGGTAGAGTGGCCAAGAGCCATTCATTGACACCGCTAGCACGATAGTTTCTTTGTATGGACGTTATGTGCTAAATGGCAACGTAGAGGGCAAAAATCTATCGATCTTCACACAACGGTTGACCTATCATGATATACACTGAGTCCTCTTGCTCATGCACTATAGCTTTTGTAGACCTGGATCCATGGTAGAGCGGCCAAGAGCCGTTCATTGACACCGCTAGTATGATAGTTACTTTTTGTATGGACGTTACATGCTAAATGGCAACGTAGAGAGCAAAAATATATCGATCTCCACACAACGGTCGACCTATGATGAACTACACTGAGTACTCTTAGTAACACAGTATAGCTTCTAGAGAGCTGGATGCATGGTAGAGCGGCCAGGAGCCGTTCATTAACACCGCTACCACGGTAGTTACTTTGTATACATGTTACGTGCTAAATGGCAACATAGAGAGCAAAAACCTATCGATGTCCATGCAACAATCGACCTATGATGACCTACACCGAGTCCTCTTGCTCATGCACTATAGCTTTTGTAGAGCTAGATCCATGGTAGAGCGGACAAGAGTCGTTCATTGACACCGCTAGCACGATAGTTACTTTGTATGGACATTACGTGCTAAATGGCAACGTAGAGAGCAAAAACATATCGATCTCCACACAACGGTCGACCTATGATGACATACACCGAGTCCTCTTGCTCACAAACTATATCTTTTGTAGAGCTGGATCCATGGTAGAGCGGCCAAGAGCCATTCATTGACACCGCTAACACGATAGTTACTTTTTGTATGTACGTTACATGGTAAATGGCAACGTACAGAGCAAAAACCTATCGATGTCCATGCAACGGTCGACCTGTGATGAACTACACTGAGTACTCTTGCTAACGCATAATAGCTTCTGGAGAGCTGGATCCATGGTAGCGCGGCCAAGAGCCGTTCATTGACACCGCTACTACGGTAGTTACTTTGTATACATGTTACGTGCTAAATGGCAATGTAGAGAGCAAAACCATATCGATCTCTATGCAATGATCGACCTATGATGACCTACACTGAGTCCTCTTTTCACGCACTGTAGCTTCTGTGGAGCTGGATCCATGGTAGAGCGGCCAAGAGCCGTTCATTGGCACCACTAGCACGATAGTTTCTTTGTATGGACGTTACGTACTAAATGGCAACGTAGAGAGCAAAAACCTATCGATCTCTACGCAACGGTCGACCTATGACAAACTACACTGAGTACTCTTGCTAACGCACTATAGCTTCTGGAGAGCAGGATCCATGGTAGCCGTTCATTGACACCGCTACCACGGTAGTTACTTTGTATACATGTTACGTGCTAAATGGCAATGTAGAGAGCAAAAACCTATCGATCTCCACGCAACGATCAACCTATGATGACCTACGCTGAGTCCTCTTGCTCACGCACTATAGCTTCTGTAGAGCTGGATCCACGGTAGAGTGGCCATGAGCCGTTCATTGAAACCGCTAGCACGATAGTTACTTTGTATGGACGTTACGTGCCAAATGGCAACGTAGAGAGCAAAAACCTATCGATCTCCACGCAACGGTCAACCTATGATGAAATACACTGAGTACTCTTGCTAACGCACTATAGCTTCCAGAAAGCTGGATCCATGGTAGAGTGGCCAAGAGCCGTTCATTGACACTGCTAGCACGATAGTTACTTTGTATGGACGTTATGTGCTAAATGGCAACGTTGAGAGCAAAAACCGATCTCCACACAACAGTCGACCTATGATGACATACAATGAGTCCTCTTGCTCACGCACTATAGCTTTTATAGAGCTAGGTCCATGGTAGAGCGGCCAAGAGCCATTCATTGACACCGCTAGCACGATAGTTTCTTTGTATGGACGTTACATGCTAAATGGCAACGTAGAGAGCAAAAACCTATCGATCTCCACGCAACAGTCGACCTATGATGAACTACACTGAGTACTCATGCTAACACAGTATAGCTCCTAGAGAGCTGGATCCATGATAGAGCGGCCAGGAGCCGTTCATTGACACCGCTACCATGGTAGTTACTTTGTATACATGTTACGTGCTAAATGACAACGTAGAGAGGGAAAACCTTTCGATCTCCATGCAACAATTGACCTATGATGACCTACACTGAGTTCTCTTGCTCACGCCTATAGCTTTTGTAGAGCTGGATCCATGGTAGAGCGGCCAAGAGTCGTTCATTCACACCGCTAGCACGATAGTTACTTTGTATGGACATTACGTGCTAAATGGCAACGTAGAGAGCAAAAACCTATCGATCTCCACACAACGGTCAACCTATGATGACATACACCGAGTCCTCTTGCTCACACACTATAGCTTTTGTAGAGCTGGACCCATGGTAGAGCGGCCAAGAGCCATTCATTGACACCGCTAACATAATAGTTACTTTTTGTATGTACGTTACATGGTAAATGGCAACGTAGAGAGCAAAAACCTATCGATCTCCATGCAACGGTCAACCTATGACGAACTATACTGAGTACTCTTGCTAATGCACTATAGCTTCTGGAGAGCTGGATCCATGGTAGAGCGGCCACGAGCCGTTCATTGACACCGCTACCACGGTAGTTACTTTATATACATGTTTCGTGCTAAATGGCAATGTAGAGAGCAAAAACCTATCGATCTCCACGCAACGATCAACCTATGATGACCTACACTGAGTCCTCTTGTTCACGCACTATAGCTTCTGTAGAGCTGGATCCAGGGTAGAGCAGCCAAAAGCCGTTCATTGACACCGCTAGCATGATAGTTACTTTGTATGGACATTACGTACTAAATGGCAACGTAAAGAGGAAAAACCTATCGATCTCCACGCAACGGTCGACCTATGACGAACTACACTGAGTACTCTTGCTAACGAACTATAGCTTCGGGAGAGCTGGATCCATGGTAGAGCGGCCAGGAGCCATTCGTTGACACCACTACCACGGTAGTTACTTTGTATAATTTTACGTTGTAAATGGCAACGAAGAGAGCAAAAACCTATCGATCACCTCCCAACGATCAACCTATGATGACCTACACCGAGTCCTCATGCTCACACACTATAGCTTCTGTAGAGCTGGATCCACGGTAGAGCGGTCAAGAGCCGTTCATTAACACCGCTAGCACGATAGTTACTTTGTATGGACGTTACGTGCTAAATGGCAACGTAGAGAGCAAAAACCTATCGATCTCCACGCAACGGTCAACCTATGACGAAATACACTGAGTACTCTTGCTAACGCACTATAGCTTCTAGAAAGCTGGATCCATGGTAGAGTGGCCAAGAGCCTTCATTGACACTGCTAGCACGGTAGTTACTTTGTATAGACGTTACGTGGTAAATGGCAACATAGAGAGCAAAAACCTATCGATCTCCACACAACGGTCGACCTATGATGACAACAACGAGTCCTCTTGCTCACGCACTATAGCTTTTGTAGAGTTGGATCCATGGTAGAGCGGCCAAGAGCCATTCATTGACACCGCTAGCACGATAGTTTCTTTGTATGGACGTTACATGCTAAATGGCAACGTAGAGAGCAAAAACCTATCGATCTCCACACAACAGTCAAACTATGATGAACTACACTGAGTACTCTTGCTAACACAGTATAGCTTCTAGAGAGATGGATCCATGGTAGAGCGCCCAGGATCCGTTCATTGACACCGCTACCATGGTAGTTACTTTGTATACATGTTACGTGCTAAATGGCAACGTAGAGAGCAAAAACCTTTCGATCTCCATGCCACAATCGACTTATGATGATCTACACTGAGTTCTCTTGCTCACGCACTATAGCTTTTGTAGAGCTGGATCCATGGTAGAGCGGCCAAGAGTCGTTCATTGACACCGCTAGCACGATAGTTACTTTGTATGGACATTACGTGCTAAATGGCAACGTAGAGAGCAAAAACCTAACGATCTTCACACAACTGTCGACCTATGATGACATACACCGAGTCCTCTTGCTCACACACTATAGCTTTTGTAGAGCTGGATCCATGGTAGAGCGGCCAAGAGCCATTCATTGACACCGCTAGCACGATACTTACTTTTTGTATGTACGTTACATGGTAAATGGCAACGTAGAGAGCAAAAACCTATCGATCTCCATGCAACGGTCAACCTATGACGAACTATACTGAGTACGCTTGCTAACACACTATAGCTTCTGGAGAGCTGGATCCATGGTAAAGCGGCCAGGAGCCGTTCATTGACACCGCTACCACGGTAGTTACTTTGTATACATGTTTCGTGCTAAATGGCAATGTAGAGAGCAAAAACCTATCGATCTCCACGCAACGATCAACCTATGATGACCTACACTGAGTCCTCTTGTTCACGCACTATAGCTTCCGTAGAGGTGGATCCATGGTAGAGCGACCAAGAGCCGTTCATTGACACCGCTAGCACGATAGTTACTTTGTATGGACGTTACGTACTAAATGGCAATGTAGAGAGCAAAAACCTATCGATCTCCATGCAACGGTCGACCTATGACGAACTACACTGAGTACTCTTGCTAACTCACTATAGCTTCTGGAGAGCTGGATCCATGGTAGAGCGGCCAGGAGCCATTCATTGACACCGCTACCACGGTAGTTACTTTGTATACATGTTACGTGCTAAATGGCAACGTAGAGAGCAAGAACCTATCGATCTCCAAGCAACGATCAACCTATCATGACCTACACTGAGTCCTCTTGCTCACCCACTATAGCTTCTGTAGAGCTGGATCCACGGTAGAGCGACCAAGAGCCGTTCGTTGACACCGCTAGCACGATAGTTACTTTGCATGGACGTTACGTGCTAAATAGCAACTTTGAGAGCAAAAACCTATCGATCTCCACGCAACGGTCAACCTATGAAGAAATACACTGAGTACTCTTGCTAACGCACTATAGCTTCTAGAAAGCTGGATCCATGGTAGAGTGGCCAAGAGGCGTTCATTGACACTGCTAGCACGATAGTTACTTTGTATGGACGTTACGTGCTAAATGGCAACGTAGAGAGCAAAAACCTATCGATCTCCACACAACGGTCGACCTATGGTGACATACAACGAGTCCTCTTGCTCACGCACTATAGCTTTTGTAGAGCTGGATCTATGGTAGAGCAGCCAAGAGCCATTCATTGACACCACTAGCACGATAGTTTCTTTGTATGGACGTTACGTGCTAGATGGCAACGTAGAGAGCAAAAACCTATCGATCTCCACACAACAGTCAACCTATGATGACATACACTGAGTCCTCTTGCTAACGCACTATAGATTTTGTAGAGCTGGATCCATGGTGTTGACGGTTCTTAACTCACATCATATACTGCCAACATACATACAAAAGAGAGATGAAAATACCACCATAACTAGAATATAGGGTCTATACACTAACAAATTCCATAGTTTTGGTGAATGTACTTGTTTTGCAGGACAAACCTGAAAAGATATCAAAGATGGGCCAAAAGCATGCAAAAATCCAGAAACCGGCCCAAGAACAAAGGCAAATACAAAGGAACCCATCTCCAGCTGCATGATTGGGCTGAGCACCATACAAGGCAGGCATCCAGGCCCAACCAGCAACCGACTAGAGAACGGCGGTGGCCCGGCGAGCCTCCCCTGGTGCGCCCGCCACAGGGTGCGGCCGCACCCCCTGCACCGCCTCTCGGGCCCACCTTTCTCTGGCGGTTCACTCAGGCGGTTCCAAGGTCGGTTCCATATGGTGTTAATGCTGTCCAGGCGAAAACCGACCTCCAGCAACTATAAAAGGACCCCCTCACCTCCTCTCGAAGACACACAATCCAAGTGGAGAAGAAGAAGAGAGCCAAGCTCAAATCCCATTCTAGCCTAGCTAGTTTAGTGTAGGGAGTGAGAGAGGGAAAGTAGAGAAGGTTCGGGCATGTGTGCCATCTGTTGTCTCGGATCCGGAGCTTCCGGGTTGAGGAGGCGGAGTGCCAGACGTGTCGGCTCCCCCTTGACGTGTACCTCTACGGCCATATACTACTTGGAGTATAAGGTCCGTGTTCTACTACGGTGGTGAGTCTCAATTTCGTATTCTCTTTCATATTACATTCTTGTGGGTTCGTTGTTCGTTACTTGCCTTAGTAGTGGATATTCTAGTAGAGGACTCCTGATAAAGACGTGTTGACGCTGAATTAGGTCACCACACCCGATAAGGAGCTAGCATGCTCGATGTAGGGCCAAACCGATTTTGAGATCGGTCGGTGCCTAAAGGATATCCACACCTGGACCTTGTGCCTCCAGCGATGAGCGCGATACGTAAGACACGTCGCCGGAGGAGCCTCGCCGGGAGCGCGATACGCAAGACACGCCGGCGAGGTCTCTTGAGACCCGAAACCCCACACGCTCGGGAGGGACCCCGTCGGAGCGTGCAGCGGCTATGGGCTGCCCTAGCCGGCCTGACCGCTCTAGAGCTTCGCCGTCATCGATCCATCGTCCATGCAGCGCCGACGAAGAACGAGGAGAAAAAAGAGAGGAAGGGAGGGTAAAAGTTGTAGTAGATGTGTTTTTAACGATTGGACAGATGGGATCTCAATCGACCATGATCTCCTTGTTTATATAGGAGGGGGTGGTCTTATCCCAGTAGAAAACATCTCCAAGGCCCAATCTCCAAGTTTCCCACGTCCAAAGATTACCCAAAACTGATTTAGGAACAAATCGGTTCGGGACGAGCGTACCGGTCAGGCTCCACCGGTAGTACCGGTCTCTAGCGGTAGTACCGGTGGAAGACTGGTAGTACCGGTAGTTCATTTTTGCGCCAAACTATACCAATCTTCGTCACTCACCGGTAGTACCGGTCTTGGACCGGTAGTACCGGTAGTTCATTTTTGCGCAACAGCATCAGCCACCAGTAGTACCGATCTTCACGGACCGGTAGTACCGGAAGTACTTCGTGCAATCTTCTAGGGTGCACAACTCTTGCATCCGGATCCCAAATTGAACGTTCCATAATGTTTTTTGACTATCTTGACGAGAGGAACACAATGGTGAAGTCCGTTTCCACTTTTGACAATTTCGCAAAGATGGTCATTTTTGGTTGTCAACATATGCCCCCTGTTTTCGTGTGAATGATGAATGAACCTGAAAACATAAGTCAAAGCCAAATAGCAATGATGCCCATCCATCGGCTTTTCAGCATTAAAAATATCTAAGCCTGATGTATGCATCGGTCATTTTGCTCTACGGACGATACATGTATCGGCCATTGCTTGGAGAGCACTTAGGCTTCTTGCCAAACACTTGGAAAGTAATTTTTTAAATACCTCCCGTTTATTTCTCTTGGGAGACTCTCATCTTGTATCGTCTCCAGCAGATATGAATTGCCAAATATTACTTTGATCACTCTATAAGAATTTTCCAACTCGGTGACTTCTTACCAAACCTTGGCAACTTGATCTTTATCTTTCTTGCTTATCCTCTGACGCCACCTTCTTGAGATATCCTCAATTTTCTTCTTGATGAGCTTGATCAAAGTCTACGGATATCTCCCACAATCATCCTTGTTTCATCAAATCCAGACACACCAGTAATGGTGTTTGGATCATGTTCGTACTGCAATGTGGGAGTCCTCCAACCATCCAAATTGGCTTTAAAATCAGTGGGAATCAGATCGAGCCGATTTGAAAGCCTCTTGGGCAAAGTGACCGTACTGGCCAATAGGAGACGGTTAGGCCGACTGTAGCAGTCGGCTTAGCCGACCGGGAGGCTGACCTGTTAATCCGGCTTAGCTGGCTTCGGGGCTAGCCTAGCCGGCTAGACACTATAGGCCGACTTAGCCGACTGCAGCAGTTGGCTAAGCTGGTTTGTCTGTACCTGCTCGGAAAAGTCTAAATTTTTATGCATCGGCTATTCTTGTATATGAATGTTATGCCCACCAACGTCATAGCCAGATGCGTGTTGAGCTCACATGTTAGCCTTCAAATCCTCATGCCTTAGAATATGCCAAACTCAAAATTTGACCAATGCACTAATGTCGAGGCATATATCATGATGAATATCAAATGGTGACCCTTTTAAATGTTGAATCCTTCTAGCCACTTGCAGTACCATCAATAAGAAATCACTATTAGCCTCAACATGTTTTACCTGCATGGAGTGCAATATTCCCAATTCGAATAAAAGATTTTACATTCGGTTCGGATATTGGGGCAAATATGGTTCTAATCAGCCGGATGTCTTAAATAGCACACCATTATGAGAAACAATAATTGTGCCAACACCTTGGCCTTCTTTGCAAGTTGATTAATTAAAATAAAGCCTCCATGAGTAACAAACAGGTAATCGATCTCATATCCTAAATCAATTCCATGCTCAACAATAAAATCAGCAATGACTTGACCCTCAAATAAATTTTTAATAGCTCAAAAGTCAAGTTATATTCAGATAAAGTGTATGCCCACTTGCCCATCCTAACAATGAGGATTGGCCGATATAACATGCACACATCGGCTTGGCATGCAACAACACATGTACATGGCAAAGGATAATCTCAGCACAAGCAAAGTACAGTCACAAGCATATGTATTTATCAGAATATGGGCATACCTCGTTTTGGGATCAAGAAGACATCAATCAATATTTATGATACACCCTTTCTTTTGTCTTCTTGAATCAAAGCAACGTCGACATACCCTCTTCGGCAATAATATATAATGTGACTGGAGCCCCACTCCTAGATGCACGAAGAATAGGTGGCATTGATAGAGAATCCTTGAGAAGCTCGATTAGCTGAATTTATAATCGGCTTCTAAGTCATGTCCTTTATCCAAACAGAATTCACACTACATGATGATATGGAGCTGATCATTGATCGACTCTAGAGACATAAGAGCAAAGCCTCATCTATTGTCTCAAAAACAGCATGGTCTTCCTAATAAGATAAGCACATCATATCATCATGCCCCCCAAGCAAAGAGGCGTCGGCCATGGCATAGGCCAATGAATCTGTCCAGACAATTTGGCTTTTGAAAAATAGCACTCTGAGATGTAAAGTCATCTTATTCTTTAAAAATCTCTCCAACATCAATATTAGTAACAATATAGAGGCCAAATCAATTAGAGACACCGCAGAGGTATCCTGGAACTGCGAATGTCGACCTAGCCGACTATAGAGTCGGCTTAGCCGACTTGAGGTCGACCAAAATAGCAAGGACAGTGTGAGTCGGCTCAGCCGACTAGAGAGTCGGCTTAGCCGATTGGTGAGTCAGATCAGCCAACTGTTAAGTTAGCTCAACTGACTTGAGCAAGCAGTTGGTTTTTCTCATAGCACGATGGTTGTAATTGCTCATCGGCCATGTTTATTACTAAGGATGATAATAAAGTATCGGCCATATGAATTCATCCACATGAGTATGCATAGCCGAAATAAGATATTTCAGCTTTTGATCATTGATAGGCGTAATAATTTGGCAACCCTCTATAACATAAAGATCCACACCAAGGATCAAAATAAGGAGCTGAGGGATGACTATACATACCATGAGATGAATTCCACATAAACATAGGCAGAGAAGATGAATGATGCAAAGACCAAAGATTATGATGATTTGGTGTAAATCTCCAACTTCGTGATTGTTTCTTGAATCTTCTTCTCTCTTTTATCTTTATTGCACCACTTGCTTGAGCATTATCATTTTGAGCTTGAATTATTTCTTTAGGAATCCACGCTAAGCCTCTTTCTTTCAGCTTCTCTACACTAAGCTTTTGCAACTTCTTTTCTTGCCACTTTGGTATATCGATTGAGCATATCGATTTTATTTCTGTTTTGGACAGCGGCAAATCTTTTTTGGTTTTGGGCATTCTCACTTTCTTTTGTTCAGATTTGGCACCTACAATATCAATAGATGATTCTCCCACTTCTTTGCCATCAATAGCCAGATTTTTCAGCAATGTAATCGGTTTTTCAATAGTTGCATTCAGATCTGAGCTTTTCTTCTTTCGGCCATCATATTTCACACGGTAAACCTGCTTTACCACTTTCTCCTTCGGTTGAGCTCCAAACCGATTTTGATCAAAACGGTCTTTACAATGTGATGATCTCTCTGAGTATCTAGGAGCTACATAATGTACATATTGTGACCTAAAATATGATGGAATATGTGCCTCTTTATCAAACCAGCCCTAAGATAAATAAGGATGAAAATATGCAGTTGTGATCTATGAGGCATGGGAATTGGCTGCTCAAAAGGAGAATATGCTCTTTGCTGCGTGAGATCTATCTCCTTGCCAATTCTTCTCTTGAGACTTGCGTTTTGGAGGCAATCTTGATGGCTGAACCTTCTTTGATCTATTGGCCATATTTGCTTCACCTATCTTCTTATATTTAGCTAGAAGCTCTTCGAAGCTAAGCTTCGGTCTTCTATCTTTTTGCCTGTCATGAGCTTTGCCTCCATTAGACTTATGATCATCCTTCTTCTTGCTGTCCTAATAAACATGCCCCAAAGAAGGATCCTGAGCCGATTCTCCTTGCTTAACTGGATCAATCGGCTAGAGCTGGAGAGATTTCACCTGCCCCCAGTGTCTTTTGAAATTATAGCGACATTGCTATCCTCTGAAACACATTCTATTTGCACTTCTTGGACAGCAACCTTATCTTCACTTGAGGGCTCTACATCTTTCTCATGGGCACTTGAGCTTTGAGCTTTGAGGGAATCGGTAAATGCAAGCCGATTCAAAACCTGTTTGCCATCAAGACCGATTAAATCCAATCGGTCCATTTGTTGAGCTTCAGAAAATCTCAATCGGCCTTTATCAACGGCCGATTGACTGCACGATGAAACATATTTCAATTACAAGTATTATGATCATAGGAATTATGCCACTTGCAATATGTAAGCTCTTCTATGTTTTGAACTGATGGCAAAGCATTGTGATCAATGATTCTAATAAAACTATTCTTAAGCAAGATATCAAACACATGATCATAAAAGGTAAAGTCAAAGGTGTATTTTGATTTTTTCAACCGATCCTTTTGTGGGGTCGGTTTAAAGCCGAGCAAACGAAGGGATCAGATTTAACATCAATCCATTCGACCACACCTTAGCAAATGCTTTTAGAAAGTTTTAATTTTGATAAACCAGTACCATCGGCCTTAACATATGGCACAATCTGTCGGTCCGATAGAATCTGAATTTATCTTATCTTCAACAAATATAATGCTATTCCTAATCGGTCTTTTACAACTATTTATAAGGATATCTCTAATAGATGCAGAAATTGAAATAGCATGACCGAATTGGAATTTAAGCAAAATATTTGTATTTTGTACCTTGTTGATCATTTTGGAGAAGTGTACGTCCTTGATTTGCATAATGTTGCTCTTCATCTCCAAAGAACGATCAACAACGGGTGCTGAATCATCCAAAGACACATCGGCGACTACAGACATCAAGAAGTCGGCTTAGCCGATCGAAGTCAACTAGGCCGACTTGGGCACTAGCAGCAGTGGAGTTGGCTTAGCCAACTTGGGAGCCGGCCTAGCCGACTTGAGACAAGCACCGAGGCAATCGGCCTAGCCGACCGAGGAGTCGCCTTAGCCGATTCAGGGGCATGGAACAACCGGCTCAAATTTTAATTTAAAGTCGGCTCGGTCGATTCTCGAGTAGGCACACATCCCTCCTTTGTTGCTTGTAGGGGCTTGATCTCCATCAATAATGCGGCAATCACTTTCGATAAGTGTATAACCCCTTTGGCTCCTAAAAAATCAAGTCTAGCTGGTTTCTTGTGTTTCTCATGTTTCTCTGTAGCAAGACTTGCTTTCATGTCTACAAATAATCCACTTTTAGCTGATGATTTAGTGATTGGCTTTTTCATATGGATCTTTCCAAAATAATCATAGAATTGCTCCTCTAATTCAGACCATGAACAAATAGTACATTGAGGCAAAGATGTAAACCATGCAAAGGCAATACCGGTGAGGGATAAAGGAAAATTTCTTATTCTTATGTATTCTTCTTTACCGAAATCACCCAACCGTGAGAGATATATACTAATATGTTCCATAGCGGTTTTACCATCTTCACCATTAAACTCATAAAAATCAGGTACCCACCAACCATCAGGATCTCTTAAGTAATCATAACACAACGGATATGGTCTATGATAAGCGGGCACCTTCCATGTAGAGGAGCCATATGGATTTCTAGCATGGGCTAAATCTTCATCGATTCGGCTAGATTTGAGAGCAACATATGAAGCCGAATCATGATAGTTTGCATGCACACCCATTGCTGAATTTTCATTAATTCGGCTACAATTATTAGCAACTTGTGAAGCCGAATCATGAGTTTTAGCACTCAAATGTCTTGCTGGAATTCCACTAATTCGGCTAGAGCTAGAAGTAGCATATAAAACCGAATCGTGAGCATTGATTCCTGCATAAGACACTGAACTTGTATTGATCGACTATGGTTACTAGTAACATGTGAAGCCGAATCATGAGCACTTGCACTTAAATACCTTAATGAATTTTCATTAATTCGGCTTGAGTATGAAGTAACATTTAAAGCCGAATTATGAATAGAAGCATCGGTATATGGTGCTGAATTTTGAGAGCAATTGGCTAGGTAATTATCATTGTTATAGCCAATTGTCTTGTTCATCGGCATGTCATGTGGTTGAACCACATATTGTGAACTTATAGCCGATGAATAAGGATTTACATGTTGTATGTCGCTAGTAGCATCAAAATTCAAAGAATTCACAGTTGACATCGGCTCTTGACCATAATATCCATAAACATGATGTGTATTATAAGAAACATTATTAAAAGAATCCGCCGATACAACATATCTAGCATTATTATGATTAGCAACACCAACATGAGAATTCATAGAACTTGCAAAATAATTATTGGAATCAAAAGACGATTTGCAAGCTGTACCTTAGGGTAATTGTAGTAATTTTGTGATGAACCACCTTGGTACTTCATGATTTAGAACTTGACCACCTTGCTGAAATTTCCAATAACAAGTGCAACTCCTTGCAAAATAGCAAGCAAGGTCACAAGGGGTCAAAACCAGATGCAATCGGCCTTTTGGGCCAGATAGCAACGGTAATGGCGAGCATAAAAGGATAGATTGAAATCAATGGATAGGCTAGGTTAGAGAGATCGGCTATATGAGATAGCCGAACCAATCGTCCCCAGCAGAGTCGCCAAAAAGTGTGTTGACGCTGAATTAGGTCACCACACTCGATAAGGAGCTAGCACGCTCGATGTAGGGCCAAACCGATTTTGAGATCGGTCGGCCCCCTAAAGGATATCCACACACGGACCTTGTGCCTCCAGCGATGAGCGCGATACGCAAGACACGCCGCCGGGAGGAGCCTCGCCGGGAGCGCGATACGCAAGACACGCCCCGGCGAGGTCTCTTGAGACCCGAAACCCCACACGCCGGGAGGGACCCCGTCGGGCGTGCAGCGGCTATGGGCTGCCCTAGCCGGCCTGACCACCCTAGAGCTTCGCCGTCGTCGATCCACCGTCCATGCAGCGCCGATGAAGAACGAGGAGAAAAAAGAGAGGAAGGGTGGGTAAAAGTTGTAGTAGATGTGTTTTTAACGATTGGATAGATGGGATCTCAATCAGCCATGATCTCCTTGTTTATATAGGAGGGGGTGGTCTTATCCCAGTAGAAAACATCTCCAAGGCCCAATCTCCAAGTTTCCCACGTCCAAAGATTACCCAAAACCGATTTAGGAACAAATCGGTTCGGGACGAGCACTACCGGTGGTACCGGTCAGGCTCCACCGGTAGTACCGGTGGAAGACCGGTAGTACCAGTAGTTCATTTTTTGCCAAACTACACCAATCTCCGTCACCCACCGGTAGTACCGGTCTTGGACCGGTAGTACCGGTAGTTCATTTTTGCGAAACAGCATCAGCCACCAGTAGTACCGATCTTCACGGACCGGTAGTACTTCGTGCAATCTTCCAGGGTGCACAACTCTTGCATCCGGATCCCAAATTAAACGTTCCATATATGTTTTTTGACTATCTCGACGAGAGGAACACAATGGTGAAGTCCATTTCCACTTTTGACAACTTCACAAAGATGGTCATTTTTGGTTGTCAACAAGACGGATGTTCCTGGCCAACACTAGAATAGTAATCGATAGCGTAGACATGGTGTCTAAGTTATAGGTTACCCTCATTTGCCTCACACTCCATGGGTGAGGGGTAGGTGTTAGGTGGTGACAGCCCTAGCATCCTTTGTATTCCCCCATGTTCGGGTGTGGCGTAGAGCTGTTAGCCGGCATCACTTAGCAGACTAGGTGCGATCCGGTGCCCGAAGCAAGAGTGTAGTAGGTAAGATTATCTTCGAGTAGAGGATCTAAACCGTAGAAAAACCTCACTACCCAGGATCTCTTTTCTTCAACCCACCGGTGCGGACTAAGCTAGTTGACTAGACACAACCGTTCTTCATGAAATTACGATACCCTGTCTATCACCGGGTGAAGTGCTACGACGGTAATTCCGTGCGCTTGCGGATTTGGCTGCTTTCACTAAGAAATACCAACAAGCATTTCTGGCACCGTTGCCGGGGAACAGTTGTCGTTTTAGCCTACGAACCTAGTCCACCCATGTATCCTTTCTTTTATCTTTTCTAAAAAAATGGAGAACATTTCAATTCAAAACTTTTCTGCTCTAAAGGGCGAGTTCGTAGAGCCACCACAATCATCAAAGCCAATCACAGCTACAAACTACGAGCTTCGTCCTAGCTTTATAGCCATGGTTCGGGAACAAACCTTCTCGGGGTTAGACTATGAAAACCCTTACCACCATTTGCGGGAGTTTGAGCAACTCTATGCATGCCTAACCATAGCAGGCATGTCACAAGAAACCTTGCGGTGGAAATTGTTTCCCTTTTCTCTAAATGTGAGAGCAAAACAATGGTACACCCAAAACATAGGAAAAGTATCAGGGGATTGGGAGGAATTAAGGAACAAATTTTGTCTTATGTTCTTCCGGATATCCCGGATAGCTGCCCTGCGACAAGAAATACTCAACTTCTGATAAAACAAGAAGGAAACCTTAGGTGCAGCCTGGGATAGATTCTTAATCCTATCACGATCAGGCCTAGACCTATCTATACCCAACCATGTGCTATTACAGCATTTTTGCTTAGGGCTTAGAAGGGAAGCTGCCCTACACCTGGATATAGCTGCCGGAGGTTCGTTCACACACCTAACAACAATGGAGGGGGAAACACTCCTAACCCGTATAGCCGAAAATACCCCTCCGCCAGAACCCCTCCTAGTGCAGGCCGAACCATGCCAAGAGGAAGTCTCTTCGGCTGAAGCCGAAACCTTACCACTCATAGAGAGACCCTCAGCCGAACATAAGAATCCGGAGGAAGATTTTCAACCTTCTGATCTTCCATTTTTCGAGGATGCCCTTTTTAAAAATCTGGGCAATACCTCAAAATACTTGTGCCACCGGAAGCCTTTAACACCCAAGAAACCGATTAGCACCCTTGACCTAGAAACCCTTAAAACTTCCATCAAGGATCTGTGCGTTGCAATGAACAGGGAATGGACTGAGGAAGTGGGGTAAGCTTCCGAAGACATTCGGATATGCTGTCCCTCCTCGATAATCCGAACCAAGGTTGGTAGAACATGGGTGAAAACCCTGTATAATCCCACTGTTGGAGCAAACCTGATGTCTGCATCATTCATTCAGCTCTTTCTAAGCGAGGAAACGCTTGCTCCAACAAGCATTTACTTCCGAAGTGAGCCAAACACGAGACTGAAAGGACTAGGGGTACTATCTGATATTCTGTTGTACCACACCAATGTCAAAACACCCTTAGACTTTCATGTCTTCGATTTTCAGGATTTCGATATCCTGATAGGGCATCCCCTAGAGAGATTCTTTCTAGAGTCACCAACCTCTGGGGGGATTAATGTAAAGCTAGGGAGGGATAAGTTTGCCATATCATTTTCACATATCAACCCTTTGGTGGCAAACAACCCTCCTGATCCTAATATGCCCATGGAGGTTAAATCGGTAATACCCTTTGACTCACCAGAATCAGCCTTAGAAAGAGAAGCCGAATTCTTTACCGAAGAAAACGATGATCTGGATGAGACCATAGACCTTCCTCAAGAGGAAGCCCCGACAAAACCCCTAGTCGAGCTAAAACCCCTACCCACCGGTTTGCGCTATGCTTTCCTGAATGGCAACAAAGAAACTCCTATTATCATTAGTGATAAGCTTAGTGAGGAGGAGACAGTCAAACTCATTGCCATCCTAGAAAAGCATAGGTCTGTCTTTGGGTATTCCTTGCAAGACTTGAAGGGGATTAGCCCGACCCTCTGTACCCATTGCATCCCGATAGACCCCTCTAGCACACCTACTCGGGAACCCTAGCGAAGATTAAACAATGCGATGAGGGAAGTCATGAAGGAGGTTCTAAAACTTCTTCACGCCGGATCATTTATCACGTACCACATAGCGAGTGGGTCAGCCCAGTCCAAGTGGTTCCAAAGAAAGGCGGCATGACGGTAGTAGAAAATAGTAAAAACGAGTTAATACTGCAACGCACCGTCACAGGGTGGAGGATGTGCATAGATTACCGAAAACTCAAAACGGCCACAAAGAAAGACCACTTCCCACTGCCCTTCATTGATGAAATGTTGGAACGGTTGATGAAACACTCTTTCTTTTGTTTCCTAGATGGGTATTCTGGCTATCATCAGATCCCCATCCACCCTGACGATTAAACCAAGACAACTTTTACTTGCCCGTATGGAACTTATGCGTATCGACGTATGTCATTTGGGTTGTGTAATGCACCCGCATCATTCCAATGGTGCATGATGTCAATTTTCTCTGACATGATTGAAGAAATCATAGAGGTTTTCATGGACGACTTTTCAGTCTATGGAAAAACTTTCGATCATTGTCTAGAAAATTTAGACAAAGTCTTGCAACGATGTCAAGAAGAGGACCTTGTTTTAAACTGGGAAAAATGCCATTTTATGGTCCGTGAGGGCATCGTCTTAGGACACCTAGTGTCGGAACGGGGGATTGAGGTAGATAAAGCGAAGATCGAGGTAATCGAGCAATTACCTCCCCAAAGAACATAAAAAGGGATCCGTAGCTTCTTAGGGCATGCAGGTTTTATAGGTGGTTTATTTAAGATTTCTCACAAATTTTTAGACCCCGACCAACCTGTTAGCCAAAGATGCTCCCTTTGAGTTCACCGATGAGTGCTTAGCTGCTTTCCACACCCTTAAGAAAGCCCTCATCTCAGCTCCAATCATCCAACCCCCTGATTGGACGCTGCCGTTTGAAATCATGTGTGACGCTAGCGACTACGTGGTTGGCGTAGTCCTAGGACAAACCAAAGATAGAAAGCATCACGCCATCGCCTATGCTAGCAAGACTTTAACAGGAGCACAGCTTAATTACGCCACAACAGAGAAAGAACTCCTCGCCGTAGTCTTTGCTATCGAAAAGTTTCGCTCTTACTTAGTTGGGTCTAAAATGTTTGTTCATACCGATCATGCTGCTCTTAAATACTTGTTAACTATGAAAGAAGCGAAACCTTGGCTAATCAGATGGATTCTCCTACTCCAAGAATTCGACATAGAAATAAAAGATAAAAAGGGAGTAGAGAATACTGTTGCCGACCATTTGTCACGTATGCAAGTCACTAACATGCAGGACCCACCGATTAATGACTTCCTACGTGATGACATGCTACTCAAAGTAGATGACGTCAACCCGTGGTACGCGAACATCATCAATTACATGGTCACTGGCTACGTACCACTAGGGGAGAACAAAAGAAAGTTACAAGTTGAGAGCAGAAGGCACCTCTAGGATGAACCCTACTTGTACCGGGTCTGTGCGGATGGGTTGCTACGAAGGTGTGTGCCAACTGCCGAAGGGATGCGAATAATCGAAAAATGCCACGTAGCACCATATGGAGGACATTACGGAGTTTTCCGCACACAGGCCAAAATCTGGCAGTGCGGGTTCTTCTGGCCATCAATGTATGAGGACACTAAAGAGTTCGTCAAAAGATGCCGGAAATGTCAGTTCCAAGGCAGCATCACCTCTCGCAATGCGATGCCCCTACACTATAACCTTCAACTAGAAATATTTGATGTATGGGGTATCGACTTCATGGGGCCATTCCAAAAGTCCTATGAGTGCGAGTACATCCTTGTGGCAGTTGATTACGTCTCCAAGTGGGTAGAAGCAATGGCATGCAGATCAGTAGACGCCAAGCATGCAAGGAAAATGTTCCATGAAGTGATTTTTTCCTGATTTGGAACACCTAAGATGGTGATAAGTGACGGGGGATCACACGTCATAGATCGAAGCTTCAGAAACTTCCTTAAAGAGCTTGGTGCGCAGCACAACATTGCAACACCCTACCATCCACAGACCAGCGGATAGGCAGAAACATCCAACAAACAAATCAAGATCATCCTGCAGAAGACTATCAATGAAATGGGGGAGGGGATGGAAAAACAAATTACCAGATGCACTCTAGGCATACTGAACAGCCTATAAGACCCCCATTGGCATGTCACCATTCTAACTCGTGTACGGAAAAACTTGCCATTTGCCAGTAAAGCTGGATCCACACAACGGTCGACCTATGACGACATACACCGAGTCCTCTTGCTCACACACTATACCTTTTGTAGAGTTGGATCCATGGTAGAGCGGCCAAGAGCCGTTCATTGACACCGCTAACGCGATAGTTACTTTTTGTATGGACGTTACATTCTAAATGACAACGTAGAGAGCAAAAACCTTCGATCTCCATGCAACGGTCGACCTATGACGAACTACACTGAGTACGCTTGCTAACGCACTATAGCTTCTGGAGAGCTAGATCCATGGTAGAGCGGCCAGGAGCCGTTCATTGACACCGCTACCACGGTAGTTACTTTGTATACATGGTATGTGCTAAATAGCAACGTAGAGAGCAAAAACCTATCGATCTCCATGCAACAATTGACCTATGATGACCTACACCGAGTCCTCTTGCTCACGGACTATAGCTTCTGTAGAGCTGGATCCATGGTAGAGCGGCCAAGAGTCGTTCATTGACACCGCTAGCACGATAGTTACTTTGTATGGACGTTACGTGCTAAATGGCAATGTAGAGAGCAAAAACCTATCGATCTGCACACAATGGTCGACCTATGATGACGTACACTGAGTCCTCTTGCTCATGCACTATAGCTTTAGTAGAGCTAGAACCATGGTAGAGCAGCCAAGAGCCGTTCATTGACACTGCTAGCATGATAGTTACTTTATATGGACGTTATGTGCTAAATGGCAACGTAGAGAGCAAAAACCTATCGATCTCCACACAACGGTCAACCTATGATGACATACAATGAGTTCTCTTGCTCACGCACAATAGCTTTTATAGAGCTAGATCCATGGTAGAGCGGCCAAGAGCCATTCATCGACACCGCTAGCACGATAGTTTTTTTGTATGGACGTTATTTGCTTAATGGCAACGTAGAGAGCAAAAACCTATCGATCTTCACACAACGGTCGACCTATGACGATATACACTGAGTCCTCTTGCTCATGCACTATAGCTTTTGTAGAGCTAGATCGATGGTAGAGCGGCCAAGAGCCGTTCATTGACACCGCTAGCATGATAGTTACTTTTTGTATGGATGTTACATGCTAAATACCAACGTAGAGAGCAAAAACCTATCGATCTCCACGCAACGGTCGACCTATGATGAACTACACTGAGTACTCTTGGTAACATAGTATAGCTTCTAGAGAGCTGGATCCATGGTAGAGCGGCCAGGAGCCGTTTATTAACACCGCTACCACGGTAGTTACTTTGTATACATGTTACATGCTAAATGGCAACGTAGAGAGCAAAAACCTATCGATCTCCATGCAACAATCGACCTATGATGACCTACACCGAGTCCTCTTGCTCACGCACTATAGCTTTTATAGAGCTAGATCCATGGTAGAGCGGCCAAGAGCCGTTCATTGACGCCGCTAGCACGATAGTTACTTTGTATGGACATTACGTGCTAAATGGCAACGTAGAGAGCAAAAACCTATCGATCTCCACACAACGGTCGACCTATGATGACATACACCGAGTCCTCTTCCTCACACACTATAGCTTTTGTAGAGCTGGATCCATGGTAGAGCGGCCGAGAGCCGTTCATTGACACCGCTAACACGATAGTTACTTTTTGTATGGACGTTACATGCTAAATGGCAACGTAGAGAGCAAAAACCTGTCGATCTCCACGCAACGATCAACCTACGATGACCTACACTGAGTCCTCTTGCTCACGCACTATAGCTTCTATAGAGCTGGATCCATGGTAGAGCGGCCAAGAGCCGTTCATTGACATCGCTAGCAGGACAGTTACTTTGTATGGATGTTACATGCTAAATGGCAACGTAGAGAGCAAAAACCTATCGATCTCCATGCAACGGTCGACCTATGATGAACTACACTGAGTACTCTTGCTAACGCACTATAGCTTCTGGAGAGCTGGATCCATGGTAGAGCGGCCAGGAGCCGTTCATTGACACCGCTACCACGGTAGTTACTTTGTATACATGTTACATGCTAAATGACAACGTAGAGAGCAAAAACCTGTCGATCTCCACGCAACGATCAACCTATGATGACCTACACTGAGTCCTGTTGCTCACGCACTGTAGCTTCTGTAGAGCTGGATCCATGGTAGAGCGACCAAGAGCCGTTCATTAACATCGCTAGCACGATAGTTACTTTGTATGGACGTTACGTGCTAAACGGCAACGTAGAGAGCAACAACCTATCGATCTCCATGCAACGGTCGACCTATGACGAACTACACCGAGTACTCTTGCTAACGCACTATAGCTTCGGGAGAGCTGGATCCATGGTAGAGTGGCCAAGAGCCGTTCATTGACACTGCTACCACGGTAGTTACTTTGTATACATGTTACGTGCTAAATGGCAACGTAGAGAGCAAAAACCTATCGATCTCCACACAACGGTCAACCTATGATGACATACAATGAGTTCTCTTGCTCACGCACTATAGCTTTTATAGAGCTAGACCCATGGTAGAGCGGCCAAGAGCCATTCATTGACACCGCTAGCACGATAGTTTTTTTGTATGGATGTTATGTGCTAAATGGCAACGTAGAGAGCAAAAACCTATCGATCTTCACACAACGGTCGACCTATGATGATATACACTGAGTCCTCTAGCTCATGCACTATAGCTTTTGTAGAGCTAGATCGATGGTAGAGCGGCCAAGAGCCGTTCATTGACACCGCTAGCATGATAGTTACTTTTTGTATGGATGTTACATGCTAAATAGCAACGTAGGGAGCAAAAACCTATCGATCTCCACACAACGGTCGACCTATGATGAACTACACTGAGTACTCTTGGTAACACAGTATAGCTTCTAGAGAGCTGGATCCATGGTAGAGTGGCCAGGAGCCGTTTATTAACACCGCTACCACGGTAGTTACTTTGTATACATGTTACGTGCTAAATGGCAACGTAGAGAGCAAAACCCTATCGATCTCCATGCAACAATCAACCTATGATGACCTACACCGAGTCCTCTTGCTCACGCACTATTGCTTTTGTAGAGCTAGATCCATGGTAGAGCGGCCAATAGCCGTTCATTGACACCGCTAGCACGATAGTTACTTTGTATGGACATTACGTGCTAAATGGCAACGTAGAGAGCAAAAACCTATCGATCTCCACACAACGGTCGACCTATGATGACATACATCGAGTCCTCTTGCTCACACACTATAGCTTTTGTAGAGCTGGATCCATGGTAGAGCGGCCGAGAGCCGTTCATTGACACCGCTAACACGATAGTTACTTTTTGTATGGACGTTACATGCTAAATGCCAACGTAGAGAGCAAAAACCTATCGATCTCCACGCAACGATCAACCTACGATGACCTAAACTGAGTCCTCTTGCTCACGCACTATAGCTTCTGTAGAGCTGGATCCATGGTAGAGCGGCTAGGAGCCATTCATTGACACCGCTACCACGGTAGTTACTTTGTACACATGTTACGTGCTAAATGACAACGTAGAGAGCAAAAACCTATCGGTCTCCACGCAAAGATCAACCTACGATGACCTACACTGAGTCCTCTTGCCCATGCACTATAGCTTCTGTAGATCTGGATCCATGGTAGAGCGGCCAAGAGCCGTTCATTGACGTCGCTAGCACGATAGTTACTTTGTATGGACGTTACGTGCTAAATGGCAACGTAGAGAGCAAAAACCTATCGATCTTCACACAACGGTCGACCTATGATGACATACACTGAGTCCTCTTGCTTATGCACTATAGCTTTTGTAGAGCTAGATCGATGGTAGAGCGGCCAAGAGCCGTTCATTGACACCGTTAGCATGATAGTTACTTTTTGTATGGACGTTACATGCTAAATGGCAACGTAGAGAGCAAAAACCTATCGATCTCCACACAATAGTCGACCTATGATGAACTACACTGAGTACTCTTGGTAACACAGTATAGCTTCTAGAGAGCTGGATCCATGGTAGAGTGGCCAGGAGCCGTTCATTAACACCGCTACCACGGTAGTTACTTTGTATACATGTTACGTGCTAAATCGCAACGTAGAGAGCAAAAACGTATCGATCTCCACACAACGGTCAACCTATGATAACATACACTGAGTCCTCTTGCTCATGCACTATAGGTTTTGTAGAGTTGGATCCAGGATAGAGCGGCCAAGAGCCGTAGATTGACACCGCTAGCACGATAGTTACTTTGTATGGACGTTACGTACTAAATGGCAACGTAGAGAGCAAAAACCTATCGTTCTCCACACAATGGTCAACCTATGATGACGTACACCGAGTTCTCTTGCTCATGCACTATAGCTTTTGAAGAGCTAGATCCATGGTAGAACGGCCAAGAGCCGTTCATTGACACTGCTAGCACGATAGTTACTTTGTATGGACGTTACGTGCTAAATGGCAACGTAGAGAGCAAAAACCTATCGATCTCCACAAAACGGTCGACCTATGATGACATACAATGAGTTCTCTTGCTCATGCACTATAGCTTTTATAGAGCTGGATCCATGGTAGAGCAGCCAAGAGCCATTCATTGACACCGCTAGCATGATAGTTTCTTTGTATGGACGTTATGTGCCAAATGGCAACGTAGAGAGCAAAAACCTATCGATCTTCACACAACGGTCGACCTATGATGACATACACTGAGTCCTCTTGCTTATGCACTATAGCTTTTGTAGAGCTAGATCGATGGTAGAGCGGCCAAGAGCCGTTCATTGACACCGTTAGTATGATAGTTACTTTTTGTATGGACGTTACATGCAAAATGGCAACGTAGAGAGCAAAAACCTATCGATCTCCACACAATAGTCGACCTATGATGAACTACACTGAGTACTCTTGGTAACACAAAAAACGATAGCTTCTAGAGAGTCCTCTTGCTCATCCATGGTAGAGTGGCCAGAGCCGTTCATTAACACCGCTACCACGGTAGTTACTTTGTATGCATGTTACGTGCTAAATGGCAACGTAGAGAGCAAAAACGTAGCACGATCTCCACACAACGGTCAACCTATGATAACATACACCGAGTCCTCTTTGCTCATGCACTATAGGTTTTGTAGAGTTGGATCCAGGATAGAGCCATTCGGCCAAGAGCCGCACATTGACACCGCTAGCACGATAGTTACTTTGTATGGACGTTACGTACTAAATGGCAACGTAGAGAGCAAAAACCTATCGTTCTCCACACAATGGTCAACCTATGATGACGTACACCGAGTTCTCTTGCTCATGCACTATAGCTTTTGAAGAGCTAGATCCATGGTAGAACGGCCAAGAGCCGCTTCATTGACACCGCTAGCACGATAGTTACTTTGTATGGACGTTACGTGCTAAATGGCAACGTAGAGAGCAAAAACCTATCGATCTCCACAAAAAATGGCAACGGTCGACCTATGATGACATACAATGAGTTCTCTTGCTCATGCACTATAGCTTTTATAGAGCTAGATCCATGGTAGAGCAGCCAAGAGCCATTCATTGACACCGCTAGCATGATAGTTTCTTTGTATGGACGTTATGTGCCAAATGGCAACGTAGAGAGCAAAAACCTATCGATCTTCACACAACGGTCGACCTATGATGACATACACTGAGTCCTCTTGCTTATGCACTATAGCTTTTGTAGAGCTAGATCGATGGTAGAGCGGCCAAGAGCCGTTCATTGACACCGTTAGCATGATAGTTACTTTTTGTATGGACGTTACATGCTAAATGGCAACGTAGAGAGCAAAAACCTATCGATCTCCATACAATAGTCGACCTATGATGAACTACACTGAGTACTCTTGGTAACACAGTATAGCTTCTAGAGAGCTGGATCCATGGTAGAGTGGCCAGGAGCCGTTCATTAACACCGCTACCACGGTAGTTACTTTGTATACATGTTACGTGCTAAATGGCAACGTAGAGAGCAAAAACGTATCGATCTCCACACAACGGTCAACCTATTATAACATACACTGAGTCCTCTTGCTCTTGCACTATAGGTTTTGTAGAGTTGGATCCAGGATAGAGCGGCCAAGAGCCGTACATTGACACCGCTAGCACGATAGTTACTTTGTATGGACATTACGTACTAAATGGCAACGTAGAGAGCAAAAACCGATCGTTCTCCACACAATGGTCAACCTATGATGACGTACACCGAGTCCTCTTGCTCATGCACTATAGCTTTTGTAGAGCTAGATCCATGGTAGAACGGCCAAGAGCCGTTCATTGACACTGCTAGCACGATAGTTACTTTGTATGGACGTTACGTGCTAAATGGCAACGTAGAGAGCAAAAACCTATCGATCTCCACAAAATGGTCGACCTATGATGACATACAATGAGTTCTCTTGCTCATGCACTATAGCTTTTATAGAGCTGGATCCATGGTAGAGCAGCCAAGAGCCATTCATTGACACCGCTAGCATGATAGTTTCTTTGTATGGACGTTATGTGCCAAATGGCAACGTAGAGAGCAAAAACCTATCGATCTTCACACAACGGTCGACCTATGATGACATACACTGAGTCCTCTTGCTTATGCACTATAGCTTTTGTAGAGCTAGATCGATGGTAGAGCGGCCAAGAGCCGTTCATTGACACCGTTAGCATGATAGTTACTTTTTGTATGGACGTTACATGCTAAATGGCAACGTAGAGAGCAAAAACCTATCGATCTCCACACAATAGTCGACCTATGATGAACTACACCGAGTACTCTTGGTAACACAAAGATAGCTTCTAGAGAGCTGGATCCATGGTAGAGTGGCCGAGCCGCTTCATTAACACCGCTACCACGGTAGTTACTTTGTATACATGTTACGTGCTAAATGGCAACGTAGAGAGCAAAAACCTATCGATCTCCATGTAGCAACTGACCTATGATGACCTACACCGAGTCCTCTTACTCACGCATTATAGCTTTTGTAGAGCTGGATCCATGGTAGAGCGGCCAAGAGCCGTTCATTGACACCGTTAGCACGATGGTTACTTTGTATGGACATTACATGCTAAATGGCAACGTAGAGAGCAAAAACCTATCGATCTCCACACAACGGTCGACCTATGATGACATACACCGAGTCCTCTTGCTCACACACTATAGCTTTTGTAGAGCTAGATCTATGGTAGAGTGGCCAAGAGCCGTTCATTGACACCGCTAACACGATAGTTACTTTTTGTATGGACGTTACATGCTAAATGGCAACGTAGAGAGCAAAAACCTATCGATCTCCAAGCAACGGTCGACCTATGATGAACTACACTGAGTACTCTTGCTAACGCACTATAGCTTCTAGAGAGCTGGATCTATGGTAGAGCGGCCAGGAGCCCTTCATTGACACCGCTACCACGGTAGTTACTTTGTATACATGTTACGTGCTAAATGACAACGTAGAGAGCAAAAACCTATCGATCTCCATGCAACGATCAACCTATATTGACCTACACTGAGTCCTCTTGCTCACGCACTGTAGCTTCTGTAGAGCTAGATCCATGGTAGAGCGACCAAGAGCCGTTCATTAACATCGCTAGCATGATAGTTACTTTGTATGGACGTTATGTGGAAAATGGCAACGTAGAGAGCAACAATCTATCGATCTCCATGCAACGGTCGACCTATGACGAACTACACTGAGTACTCTTGCAAACGCACTATAGCTTCTGGAGAGCTGGATCCATGGTAGAGCGGCCAAGAGCCGTTCATTGACACCGCTACCACGGTAGTTACTTTGTATACATGTTACGTGCTAAATGGCATTGTAGAGAGCAAAAACCTATCGATCTCCACGCAACGATCAACCTATGATGACCTACACTGAGTCCTCTTGCTCATGTACTATAGCTTCTATAGAGCTGGATCCATGGTAGAGTGGCCAAGAGCCGTTCATTGACACCGCTAGCACGATAGTTACTTTGTATGGACGTTATGTACTAAATGGCAACGTAGAGAGCAAAAACCTATCGATCTCCACGCAATGGTCGACCTATGATGAACTACACTGAGTACTCTTGCCAACGCACTATAGCCTCAAGAGAGCTGGATCAATGGTAGAGCGGCCAGGAGTCGTTCCTTGACATCGCTACCACGGTAGTTACTTTGTATACATGTTACGTCCTAAATGGCAACGTAGACAGCAAAAACCTATCGATCTCCATGCAACGGTCGACCTATGATGAACTACACTGAGTACTCTTGCTAACGCACTATAGCTTCTGGAGAGCTGGATCTATGGTAGAGCGGCCAGGAGCCCTTCATTGACACCGCTACCACGGTAGTTACTTTGTATACATGTTACGTGCTAAATGACAACTTAGAGAGCAAAAACCTATCGATCTCCATGCAACGATCAACCTATGATGACCTACACTGAGTCCTCTTGCTCACGCACTGTAGCTTCTGTAGAGCTAGATCCATGGTAGAGCGACCAAGAGCCGTTCATTAACATCGCTAGCATGATAGTTACTTTGTATGGACGTTACGTGCAAAATGGCAACGTAGAGAGCAACAACCTATCGATCTCCATGCAATGGTCGACCTATGACGAACTACACTGAGTACTCTTGCTAACGCACTATAGCTTCTGGACTACACTGAGTACTCTTGCTAACGCACTATAGCTTCTGGAGAGCTGGATCCATGGTAGAGCGGCCAAGAGCCGTTCATTGACACCGCTACCACGGTAGTTACTTTGTATAAATGTTACGTGCTAAATGGCATTGTAGAGAGAAAAAACCTATCGATCTCCACGCAACGATCAACCTATGATGACCTACACTGAGTCCTCTTGCTCATGTACTATAGCTTCAGAGAGCGATCCATGGTAGAGCGCCAAGAGCCGCTCAATCGACACCGCTAGCACGATAGTTACTTTGTATGGACGTTATGTACTAAATGGCAACGAAGAGAGCTAAAACCTATCGATCACCTCCCAATGATCAACCTATGATGACCTACACCGAGTAATCGTTGCTAACGCACTATAGCCTCTAGAGAGCTGGATCAATGGTAGAGCGGCCAGAGTCGCTTCCTTGACACCGCTACCACGGTAGTTACTTTGTATACATGTTACGTCCTAAATGGCAACGTAGACAAAGAAAAAACTATCGATCTCCACGTAACGATCAACCTATGATGACCTACACTGTGGTACTCTTGCTCACGCACTATAGCTTCTCAGAGAGTCGATCCACGGTAGAGCGGCCAAGAGCCGCTCATTGACACCGCTAGCACGATAGTTACTTTGTATGGACGTTACATGCTAAATGGCAACGTAGAGAGCAAAAAACCTAGCGATCTCCACACAATAGTCGACCTATGATGAACTACACCGAGTACTCTTGGTAACACAAAGATAGCTTCTAGAGAGTCGGATCCATGGTAGAGTGGCCAGAGTCGCTCATTAACACCGCTACCACGGTAGTTACTTTGTATACATGTTACGTGCTAAATGGCAACGTAGAGAGCAAAAACCTATCGATCTCCATGCAGCAATTGACCTATGATGACCTACACCGAGTCCTCTTACTCACGCATGATAGCTTTTGTAGAGCTGGATCCATGGTAGAGCGGCCAAGAGCCGTTCATTGACACCGTTAGCACGATAGTTACTTTGTATGCACATTACATGCTAAATGACAACGTAGAGAGAAAAAACCTATCGATCTCCATGCAACGATCAACCTATGATGACCTACACTGAGTCCTCTTGCTCACGCACTGTAGCTTCTGTAGAGCTGGATCCAAGGTAGAGTGACCAAGAGCCGTTCATTAACATCGCTAGCATGATAGTTACTTTTTATGGACGTTATGTGGAAAATGGCAACGTAGAGAGCAACAATCTATCGATCTCCATGCAACGGTCGACCTATGACGAACTGCACTGAGTACTCTTACAAACGCACAATAGCTTCTGGAGAGCTGGATCCATGGTAGAGCGGCCAAGAGCCGTTCATTGACACCGCTACCACGGTAGTTACTTTGTATACATGTTACGTGCTAAATGGCATTGTAGAGAGCAAAAACCTATCGATCTCCATGCAACGATCAACCTATGATGACCTACACTGAGTCCTCTTGCTCATGTACTACAGCTTCTGTAGAGCTGGATCCATGGTAGAGCGGCCAAGAGCCCTTCATTGACACCGCTAGCACGATAGTTACTTTGTATGGACGTTATGTACTAACTGGCAACGTAGAGAGCAAAAACCTATCGATCTCCACGCAATGGTCGACCTATGATGAACTACACTGAGTACTCTTGCTAACGCACTATAGCCTCTAGAGAGCTGGATCAATGGTAGAGCGGCCAGGAGTCGTTCCTTGACATCGCTACCACGGTAGTTACTTTGTATACATGTTACGTCCTAAATGGCAACGTAGACAGCAAAAACCTATCGATCTCCATGCAACGATCGACCTATGATGAACTACACTGAGTACTCTTGCTAACGCACTATAGCTTCTGGAGAGCTAGATCTATGGTAGAGCGGCCAGGAGCCCTTCACTGACACCGCTACCACGGTAGTTACTTTGTATACATGTTACGTGCTAAATGACAACGTAGAGAGCAAAAACCTATCGATCTCCATGCAACGGTCGACCTATGATGACCTACACTGAGTCCTCTTGCTCATGTACTATAGCTTCTGTAGAGCTGGATCCATGGTAGAGCGGCCAAGAGCCGCTTCAATCGACACCGCTAGCACGATAGTTACTTTGTATGGACGTTATATACTAAATGGCAACGTAGAGAGCAAAAACCTATCGATCTCAATGCAATGGTCGACCTATGATGAACTACACTGAGTACTCTTGCTAACGCACTATAGCCTCTAGAGAGCTGGATCAATGGTAGAGCGGCCAGGAGTCGTTCCTTGACACCGCTACCACGGTAGTTACTTTGTATACATGTTACGTCCTAAATGGCAACGTAGACAGCAAAAACCTATCGATCTCCACGTAACGATCAACCTATGATGACCTACACTAAGTCCTCTTGCTCATGTACTATAGCTTCTGTAGAGCTGGATCCATGGTAGAGCGGCCAAGAGCCGTTCACTGACACCGCTAGCACGATAGTTACTTTGTATGGACGTTATGTACTAAATGGCAACGTAGAGAGCAAAAACCTATCGATCTCCACGCAATGGTCGACCTATGATGAACTACACTGAGTACTCTTGCTAACGCACTATAGCCTCTAGAGAGTCGGATCAATGGTAGAGCGGCCGTGAGTCGCTCCTTGACATCGCTACCACGGTAGTTACTTTGTATACATGTTACGCCCTAAATGGCAACGTAGACAAAAAAACCTATCGATCTCCACGTAACGATCAACCTATGATGACCTACACTGGTACTCTTGCTCACGCACTATAGCTTCAGAGAGCGGATCCACGGTAGAGCGGCCAAGAGCCGCTCATTGACACCGCTAGCACGATAGTTACTTTGTATGGACGTTACATGCTAAATGGCAACGTAGAGAGCAAAAACCTATCGATCTCCACACAACGGTCGACCTATGATGACATACACCGAGTCCTCTTGCTCACACACTATAGCTTCGTAGAGCTAGATCTATGGTAGAGCGGCCAAGAGCCGTTCATTGACACCGCTAACACGATAGTTACTTTTTGTATGGACGTTACATGCTAAATGGCAACGTAGAGAGCAAAAACCTATCGATCTCCACACAATAGTCGACCTGTGATGAACTACACCGAGTACTCTTGGTAACACAAGATAGCTTCTAGAGAGCTGGATCCATGGTAGAGTGGTCGAGCCGCTTCATTAACACCGCTACCACGGTAGTTACTTTGTATACATGGTACGTGCTAAATGGCAACGTAGAGAGCAAAAACCTATCGATCTCCATGCAGCAATTGACCTATGATGACCTACACCGAGTCCTCTTACTCACGCATGATAGCTTTTGTAGAGCTGGATCCATGGTAGAGCGGCCAAGAGCCGTTCATTGACACCGTTAGCACGATAGTTACTTTGTATGGACATTACATGCTAAATGGCAACGTAGAGAGCAAAAACCTATCGATCTCCACACAACGGTCGACCTATGATGACATACACCGAGTCCTCTTGCTCACACACTATAGCTTTTGTAGAGCTAGATCTGTGGTAGAGCGGCCAAGAGCCGTTCATTGACACCGCTAACACGATAGTTAATTTTTGTATGGACGTTACATGCTAAATGGCAACGTAGAGAGCAAAAACCTATCGATCTCCATGCAACGGTCGACCTATGATGAACTACACTGAGTACTCTTGCTAACGCACTATAGCTTCTGGAGAGCTGGATCTATGGTAGAGCGGCCAGGAGCCCTTCATTGACACCGCTACCACGGTAGTTACTTTGTATACATGTTACATGCTAAATGACAACGTAGAGAAAAAACCTATCGATCTCCATGCAACGATCAACCTATGATGACCTACACCGAGTCCTCTTTGCTCACGCACCGTAGCTTCAGAGAGCGATCCATGGTAGAGCGACCAAGAGCCGCTTCATTAACATCGCTAGCATGATAGTTACTTTGTATGGACGTTACGTGCAAAATGGCAACGTAGAGAGCAACAACCTATCGATCTCCATGCAACGGTCGACCTATGACGAACTACACTGAGTACTCTTGCTAACGCACTATAGCTTCTGGAGAGCTGGATCCATGGTAGAGCGGCCAAGAGCCGTTCATTGACACCGCTACCACGGTAGTTACTTTGTATACATGTTACGTGCTAAATGGCATTGTAGAGAGCAAAAACCTATCAATCTCCACGCAACGATCAACCGATGATGACCTACACTGAGTCCTCTTGCTCATGTACTATAGCTTCTGTAGAGCTGGATCCATGGTAGAGCGGCCAAGAGCCGTTCACTGACACCGCTAGCACGATAGTTACTTTGTATGGACGTTATATACTAAATGGCAACGTAGAGAGCAAAAACCTATCGATCTCAATGCAATGGTCGACCTATGATGAACTACACTGAGTACTCTTGCTAACGCACTATAGCCTCTAGAGAGCTGGATCAATGGTAGAGCGGCCAGGAGTCGTTCCTTGACACCGCTACCACGGTAGTTACTTTGTATACATGTTACGTCCTAAATGGCAACGTAGACAGCAAAAACCTATCGATCTCCACGTAACGATCAACCTATGATGACCTACACTGTGTACTCTTGCTCACGCACTATAGCTTCCTCAGAGAGTCGGATCCACGGTAGAGCGGCCAAGAGCCGTTCATTGACACCGCTAGCACGATAGTTACTTTGTATGGACGTTACATGCTAAATGGCAACGTAGAGAGCAAAAACCTATCGATCTCCACACAATAGTCGACCTATGATGAACTACACTGAGTACTCTTGGTAACACAGTATAGCTTCTAGAGAGCTGGATCCATGGTAGAGTGGCCAGGAGCCGTTCATTAACACCGCTACCACGGTAGTTACTTTGTATACATGTTACGTGCTAAATGGCAACGTAGAGAGCAAAAACCTATCGATCTCCATGCAGCAATTGACCTATGATGACCTACACCGAGTCCTCTTACTCACGCATGATAGCTTTTGTAGAGCTGGATCCATGGTAGAGCGGCCAAGAGCCGTTCATTGACACCGTTAGCACGATAGTTACTTTGTATGGACATTACATGCTAAATGACAACGTAGAGAGCAAAAACCTATCGATCTCCATGCAACGATCAACCTATGATGACCTACACTGAGTCCTCTTGCTCACGCACTGTAGCTTCTGTAGAGCTGGATCCATGGTAGAGTGACCAAGTGCCGTTCATTAACATCGCTAGCATGATAGTTACTTTGTATGGACGTTAGGTGGAAAATGGCAACGTAGAGAGCAACAATCTATCGATTTCCATGCAACGGTCGACCTATGACGAACTACACTGAGTACTCTTGCAAACGCACTATAGCTTCTGGAGAGCTGGATCCATGGTAGAGCGGCCAAGAGCTGTTCATTGACACCGCTACCACGGTAGTTACTTTGTATACATGTTACGTGCTAAATGGCATTGTAGAGAGCAAAAACCTATCGATCTCCACGCAACGATCAACCTATGATGACCTACACTGAGTCCTCTTGCTCATGTACTATAGCTTCTGTAGAGCTGGATCCATGGTAGAGCGGCCAAGAGCCGTTCATTGACACCGCTAGCACGATAGTTACTTTGTATGGACGTTATGTACTAAATGGCAACGTAGAGAGCAAAAACCTATCGATCTCCACGCAATGGTCGACCTATGATGAACTACACTGAGTACTCTTGCTAACGCACTATAGCCTCTAGAGAGCTGGATAAATGGTAGAGCGGCCAGGAGTCGTTCCTTGACATCGCTACCACGGTAGTTACTTTGTATACATGTTACGTCCTAAATGGCAACGTAGACAGCAAAAACCTATCGATCTCCACGTAACGATCAACCTATGATGACCTACACTGTGTACTCTTGCTCACGCACTATAGCTTCTGTAGAGCTGGATCCACGGTAGAGCGGCCAAGAGCCGTTCATTGACACCGCTAGCATGATAGTTACTTTGTATGGACGTTACATGCTAAATGGCAACGTAGAGAGCAAAAACCTATCGATCTCCACACAATAGTCGACCTATGATGAACTACACTGAGTACTCTTGGTAACACAGTATAGCTTCTAGAGAGCTGGATCCATGGTAGAGTGGCCAGGAGCCGTTCATTAACACCGCTACCACGGTAGTTACTTTGTATACATGTTACGTGCTAAATGGCAACGTAGAGAGCAAAAACCTATCGATCTCCATGCAGCAATTGACCTATGATGACCTACACCGAGTCCTCTTACTCACGCATGATAGCTTTTGTAGAGTTGGATCCATGGTAGAGCCGCCAAGAGCCGTTCATCGACACCGTTAGCACGATAGTTACTTGGTATGGACATTACATGCTAAATGGCAACGTAGAGAGCAAAAACCTATCGATCTCCATACAACGGTCGACCTATGATGACATACACCGAGTCCTCTTGCTCACACACTATAGCTTTTGTAGAGCTAGATCTATGGTAGAGCGGCCAAGAGCCGTTCATTGACACCGCTAACACGATAATTACTTTTTGTATGGACGTTACATGCTAAATGGCAACGTTGAGAGCAAAAACCTATCGATCTCCATGCAACGGTCGACCTATGATGAACTACACTGAGTACTCTTGCTAACGCACTATAGCTTCTGGAGAGCTGGATCTATGGTAGAGCGGCCAGGAGCCCTTCATTGACACCGCTACCACTGTAGTTACTTTGTATACATGTTACGTGCTAAATGACAACGTAGAGAGAAAAAATCTATCGATCTCCATGCAACGATCAACCTATGATGACCTACACTGAGTCCTCTTGCTCACGCATCAGAAGCTTCAGAGAGCCGATCCATGGTAGAGCGACCAAGAGCCGTTCATTAACATCGCTAGCATGATAGTTACTTTGTATGGACGTTACGTGCAAAATGGCAACGTAGAGAGCAACAACCTATCGATCTCCATGCAAAGGTCGACCTATGACGAACTACACTGAGTACTCTTGCTAACGCACTATAGCTTCTGGAGAGCTGGATCCATGGTAGAGCGGCCAAGAGCCGTTCATTGACACCGCTACCACGGTAGTTACTTTGTATACATGTTACGTGCTAAATGGCAATGTAGAGAGCAAAAACCTATCGATCTCCACGCAACGATCAACCTATGATGACCTACACTGAGTCCTCTTGCTCATGCACTATAGCTTCTGTAGAGCTGGATCCATGGTAGAGCGGCCAAGAGCCGTTCAATGACACCGCTAGCACGATAGTTACTTTGTATGGACGTTATGTACTAAATGGCAACGTAGAGAGCAAAAACCTATCGATCTCCACGCGTTGGTCGACCTATGATGAACTATACTGAGTACTGTTGCTAACGCACTATAGCCTCTAGAGAGCTGGATCAATGGTAGAGCGGCCAGGAGTCGTTCCTTGACACCGCTAGCACGGTAGTTACTTTGTATACATGTTACGTCCTAAATGGCAACGTAGACAGCAAAAACCTATCGATCTCCACGTAACGATCAACCTATGATGACCTACACTGTGTACTCTAGCTCACGCACTATAGCTTCTGTAGAGCTGGATCCACGGTAGAGCGGCCAAGAGCCGTTCATTGACACCGCTAGCACGATAGTTACTTTGTATGGACGTTACATGCTAAATGGCAACGTAGAGAGCAAAAACCTATCAATCTCCACGCAACAGTCAACCTATGATGAAATACACTGAGTACTCTTGCTAACGCACAATAGCTTCTAGAAAGCTGGATCCATGGTAGAGCGACCAAGAGCCGTTCATTGACACTGCTAGCACGATAGTTCCTTTGTATGGATGTTACGTGCTAAATGGCAACGTAGAGAGCAAAAACCTATCGATCTCCACACAACGGTCAACCTATGATGACATACAACGAGTCCTCTTGCTCACGCACTATAGCTTTTGTAGAGCTGGATCCATGGTAGAGTGGCCAAGAGCCATTCATTGACACCGCTAGCACGATAGTTTCTTTGTATGGACGTTACGTGCTAAATGGCAACGTAGAGAGCAAAAACCTGTCGATCTCCACACAACAGTCAACCTATGATGACATACACTGAGTCCTCTTGCTCACGCACTATAGCTTTTATAGAGCTGGATCCATGGTGTTGACGGTTCTTAACTCACATCATATACTGCCAACATACATATAAAAGAGAGATGAAAACACCACCATAACTAGAATATAGGGTCTATACACTAACAAATTCCATAGTTTTGGTGAATGCACTTGTTTTGCAGGACAAACATGAAAAGATATCAAAGATGGGCCAAAAGCATACAAAAATCTAGAAATCGGCCCAAGAACAAAGGCAAATACAAAGGAACCCATCTCCAGCTGCATGATTGGGCCGAGCACCACACAAGGCAGGCATCCAGGCCTAACCAACAACAGACCAAAGAAAGCCGGTGGCCAGGCGAGCCTCCCGTGGTGCTCCCACACCAGGGTGCGGCCGCACCCCCAGCACCGCCTCTTAGGCCCACCTTTCTCTGGCGGTTCACTCAGGCGGTTCCAAGGTCGGTTCAATATGGTGTTGATGCTGTCCAGGCCAAAACCGACCTCCAGCAACTATAAAAGGACCCCCTCACCTCCTCTCAAAGACACACAATCCAAGTGGAGAAGAAGAAGAGGGCCAAGCTCAAATCCCATCCTAGCCTAGCTAGTTTAGTGTAGGGAGTGAGAGAGGGAAAGTAGAGAAGGTTCGAGCGTGTCTGCCATCTCTTGTCTTGGATCCGGAGCTTCCGGGTTGAGGAGGCGGAGTGCCGGACGTGTCGGCTCCCCCTCGACGTGTATCTCTACGGCCATATACTACTTGGAGTATAAGGTCCTTGTTCTACTACGGTGGTGAGTCTCTATTTCGTATTCTCTTGCATATTACATTCTTGTGGGTTCGTTGTTCGTTACTTGCCTTAGTAGCGGATATTCTAGTATAGGACTCCTGATAAAGACGGATGTTCCTGGCCAACGCTAGAATAGTAATCGATAGCGTAGACATGGTGTCTAAGTTATAGGTTACCCTCATTTGCCTCACACTCCATGGGTGAGGGGTAGGTGTTAGGTGGTGACAGCCCTAACATCCTTTGTATTCCCCCCACGTTCGGGTGTGGCGTAGAGCTGTTAGCCGGCATCACTTAGCAGACTAGGTGCGATCCGGTGCCCGAAGCAAGAGTGTAGTAGGTAAGATTATCTTCGAGTAGAGCATCTGAACCGTAGAAAAACCTCACTACCCAGGATCTCTTTTCTTCAACCCACCGGGGCGGACTAAGCTAGTTGACTGTTCTTCGTGAAATTACGATACCCTGTCTATCACCGGGTGAAGTGCTATGACGGTAATTCCGTGCGCTTACGGATTTGGCTACTTTCGCTAAGAAATAGCAATAAGCATTTCTGGCGCCATTGCCAGGGAACGGTTGTCGTTTTAGCCTTCGAACCTAGTCCACCCGTGTATCCTTTATTTTATCTTTTCTGAAAAAATGGAGAATATTTCAATTCAAAACTTTTCTGCTCCTAAGAGCGAGTTCGTAGAGCCACCACAATCATCAAAGCCAATCACAGCTACAAACTACGAGCTTCGTCCTGGCTGTATAGCCATGGTTCGGGAACAAACCTTCTCGGGGTTAGACTATGAAAACCCTTACCACCATTTGCGGGAGTTTGAGCAACTCTGTGCATGCTAACCATAGCAGGCATGTCACAAGAAACCTTGCGGTGGAAATTGTTTCCCTTTTCTCTAAATGAGAAAGCAAAACAATGGTACACCCAAAACGTAGGAAAAGTATCTGGGGATTGGGAGGAATTAAGGAACAAATTTTGTCTTATGTTCTTCCCGATATCCCGGATAGCTGCCCTGCGACAAGAAATACTCAACTTCCGACAAAATGAGAAGGAAACCTTAGGTGCAGCCTGGGATAGATTCTTAATCCTATCACGATCAGGCCCAGACCTATCTATACCCAACCATGTGCTATTACAGCATTTTTGGTTAGGGCTTAGAAGGGAAGCTGCCCTACACCTGGATATAGCTGCCGGAGGTTCGTTCACACACCTAACAACAATGGAGGGGGAAACACTCCTAACCCGTATAGCCGAAAATACCCCTCCGCTAGAACCCCTCCTAGTGCAGGGCGAACCATGCCAAGAGGAAGTCTCTTCGACTGAAGCCGAAACCTTACCACTCACAGAGAGACCCTCAGCCGAACATAAGAATCCAGAGGAAGATTTTCAACCTTCGGATCTTCCATTTTTTGAGGATGCCCTTTTTGAAAATCTGGGCAGTACCTTAAAATACTTGAGCCACCAGAAGCCTTTAACACCCAAGAAACCGATTAGCACCCTTGACCAAGAAACCCTTAAAACTTCCATTAAGGATCTGTGCGTTGCAATGAACAGGGAATGGACTGAGGAAGTGGAGTAAGCTTCCGAAGACATTAGGATATGCTGTCCCTCCTCGATAATCCGAACCAAGGTCGGTAGAACATGGGTGAACACCCTGTATAATCCCACTGTTGGAGCAAACCTGATGTCTGCATCATTCATTCAGCTCTTTCTAAGCGAGGAAACGCTTGCTCCAACAAGCATTTACTTCCGAAGTGAGCCAAACACGAGTCTGAAAGGACTAGGGGTACTATCTGATATTCTGTTGCACCACAACAATATCAAAATACCCTTAGACTTTCATGTCTTCGATTTTCAGGATTTCGATATCCTGATAGGGCATCCCCTAGAGAGATTCTTTCTAGAGTCACCAACCTCTGGGGGATTAATGTAAAGCTAGGGAGGGATAAGTTTGCCATATCATTTTCACATATCAACCCTTTGGTGGCAAACAACCCTCCTGATCCTAATATGCCCATAGAGTTTGCCATATCAAGAGGAAGCCCCGACAAAACCCCCAGTCGAGCTAAAACCCCTACCCACCGGCTTGCGCTATGCTTTCCTGAATGGCAACAAAGAAACTCCTATTATCATTAGGCTAATCTCAATGGATGTTTCATGGAGTTTCATGGGCATTAAATACGCTGACATGGCATAGTATTTATTAAGAGAGAGACTATAAAAGTTTCATGGGAGTAGAGAGAGTTTCATGAGGATGAAACTCTTCTGCACTGTTTCCAAAATCTGGGTGCATATGAAACTGTGCCATGAAACCCCCACTGAGACCAGCCTTAGTGATAAGCTTAGTGAGGAGGAGACAGTCAAACTCATTGCCATCCTAGAAAAGCATAGGTCTGTCTTTGGGTATTCCTTGCAAGACTTGAAGGGGATTAGCCCGACCCTCTATACCGATCACATCCCGATAGACCCCTCTAGCACACCTACTCGGGAACCCCAGCGAAGATTAAACAATGCGATGAGGGAAGTCATGAAGAAGGAGGTTCCAAAACTTCTTCACGCCGGATCATTTATCCCGTACCACATAGCGAGTGGGTCAGCCCAGTCCAAGTGGTTCCAAAGAAAGGCGGTATGACGGTAGTAGAAAATAGTAAAAATGAGTTAATACTGCAACGCACTGTCACAGGGTGGAGGATGTGCATAGATTACCAAAAACTCAATACGGCCACAAAGAAAGACCACTTCCCACTGCCCTTCATTGATGAAATATTGGAAGGGTTGGCGAAACACTCTTTCTTTTGTTTCCTAGATGGGTATTCTGGCTATCATCAGATCCCCATCCACCCTGACGATCAAAGCAAGACAACTTTTACTTGCCCGTATGGAACTTATGCGTATCGACGTATGTCATTTGGGTTGTGTAATGCACCCGCATCATTCCAACGGTGCATGATGTCAATTTTCTCTGACATGATCAAAGAAATCATGGAGGTTTTCATGGACGACTTTTCAGTCTATGGAAAAACTTTCGATCATTGTCTAGAAAATTTAGACAAAGTCTTGCAACAATGTCAAGAAAAGGACCTTGTTTTAAACTGGGAAAAATGCCATTTTATGGTCCGTGAGGGCATCGTCTTAGGACATCTAGTGTCGGAACGGGGGATTGAGGTAGATAAAGCGAAGATTGAGGTAATCGAGCAATTACCTCCCCCAAAGTGAACATAAAAGGGATCCGTAGCTTCTTAGGGCATGCAGGTTTTTATAGGAGGTTTGTTAAAGATTTCTCACAAATTTCTAGACCCCTGACCAACCTGTTAGCCAAAGATGCTCCCTTTGAGTTCACCAATGAGTGCTTAGCTACTTTCCACACCCTTAAGAAAGCCCTCATCTCAGCTCCGATCATCCAACCCCCTGATTGAACGCTGCCGTTTGAAATCATGTGTGACGCTAGCGACTACGCAGTTGGCGCAGTCCTAGGACAAACCAAAGATAGAAAGCATCACACCCTACGCGGTTGGCGCAGTCCTAGGACAAACCAAAGATAGAAAGCATCACACCATCGCCTATGCTTGCAAGACTTTAACAGGACCACAGCTTAATTACGCCACAACAGAGAAAGAACTCCTCGCCGTAGTCTTTGCTATCGAAAAGTTTCGCTCTTACTTAGTTGGGTCTAAAATGTTTGTTCATACCGATCATGCTGCTCTTAAATACTTGTTAACTATGAAAGAAGCGAAACCTAGGCTAATCAGATGGATTCTCCTACTCCAAGAATTCGACATAGAAATAAAAGATAAAAAGGGAGTAGAGAATACTGTTGCCGACCATTTGTCACGTATGCAAGTCACTAACATGCAGGACCCACCGATTAATGACTTCCTACGCGATGACATGCTACTCAAAGTAGATGACGTCAACCCGTGGTACGTGAACATCGTCAATTACATGGTCACTGGCTACGTACCACTATGGGAGAACAAAAGAAAGTTACAAGTTGAGAGCAGAAGGCACCTCTGGGATGAAGCCTACTTGTACCGGGTCTGTGCGGATGGGTTGCTAAGAAGGTGTGTGCCAACTGTCGAAGGGATGCAAATAATCGAAAAATGCCACGTAGCACCATACGGAGGACATTACGGAGTTTTCCGCACACAGGCCAAAATCTGGCAATGCGGGTTCTTCTGGCCATCAATGTATGAGGACACTAAAGAGTTTGTCGAAGATGCCGGAAATGTCGGCCCAAGGCAAAGATCACCTCTCACAATGCGATGCCCCTACACTATAACCTTCAACTAGAAATATTTGATGTTTGGGGTATCGACTTCATGGGGCCATTCCAAAAGTCCTATGAGTGCGAGTACATCCTTGTGGCAGTTGATTACGTCTCCAAGTGGGTAGAAGCAATGGTATGCAGATCAGCGGGCGCTTGAAGCATGTAAGGAAAATGTTCCATGAAGTGATTTTTCCCCGATTTGGAACACCTAAGATGGTGATAAGTGATGGGGGATCACACTTCATAGATCGAAGCTTCAGAAACTTCCTTAAAGAGCTTGGTGCACAAATAAGAACATTGCAACACCCTACCATCCACAGACCAGCGGACAGGCAGAAACATCCAACAAACAAATCAAGAACATCCTGCAGAAGACTGTCAATGAAATGGGGAGGGGATGGAAAAACAAATTACCAGATGCACTCTGGGCATACCGAATGGCCTATAAGACCCCCATTGGCATGTCACCATTCCAACTCGTGAAGGAAAAAACTTGCCATTTGCCAAGTAGAGCTAGAACATAGAGCCTACTGGGCAATCAAGAGTTGGAATATGGATGTCAAGCTAGCCGGCGTAAATAGGCAAAAGCAAATAGCCGAGCTAGAAGAATGGCGGGAGAAGGCATACCACAGTGCCAGGATATACAAGGAAAGACCAAGAGATGGCACGACCACCGAATCAAGCCCAAAGACTTCAAACAAGGAGACAAGGTGCTCCTGTTTAACTCAAAGGTAAAACTCTTCGGTGCAGAAAAATTACGCAGTAAATGGAAGGGACCATATACCATCATCAACACCTCGCTACATGGAGCAATCACTATCCAAGATGACGAAGGTAACATTTTTAAAGTCAATGGTCAACGCTTAAAAATTTTCCTAGAACCTTCTCCCAGTGATAATCAAGAAATAGATAGGATAGATTTAATTTCCTCATTATAATATTCTATAATAATAATAATAAAAGTGAGTGCACAAAGTTTAAATTAATAATTTACTAAAATACGCTCACTAGTTTAAACATGATTCTCCTACTGATTTTCCAAACTCATAAATGATTGTCATGTTTAAAGTTCAATTTGCACAAAATCCAAAATCCAAAATAATTTCAAAATACATAAAAAAGAGAATATCTTATCTATCCCGGCCATCAATAGTGCAATAATGAAAAATCCCCAAAGATATTTGAATTTCAAACTTAGCACTCTGCACTGGCCGAAAGGGCGACGAGGGGCGTGGTGCCGGTGCGGGGCGCACCATGGTGCGGGCGCACCGCCCCTAGCCCCTCTCGTCCCCAATCTTCGCCCAATCGGCCTTGATGAGCTGAGTGATGGCACTCATGGCGGTGTTCGGCCATTGCACGGCCAGAGCAGTATATAAGGACCCTCTCTCACATCTACACTTGAGCTTGTTTTCTCTCCTCTCCAACAATGGCATATGAACATGCTCTTGTCCTCTTCCATGACACCTACACTGATCTTAGCCTACAGAGTGTGCAAGGGGCCTATGTGCCCCCGGAGAGTTCATTCGTGAGAGAGGAGGCAAAAGCCATAGTGGCGGCACCACTAGCCCTCATGCCCCCAGCTAGTGATGCTAGTAGCACGGCTAGCACTAGGAGCAAGGTGGCCAAAGGAGGTTCGGGCACCACCCGAACACGGATCGCCAAGAAGCTCGGCGTACGGGTGGACAAGACGGCCAAGCGAACGACTGCCGGCATCCTAAGACCAAGGCCAACGACATCAACAAGGGCCGAGCCTAGGGAGACTAGGAACGTTTCTATTGTACTGCCTTCGGGCATCTCTAGCGGTCCGGGTAGCCCGGCTATCAGCCATAGTTACACAGTAGTAGGCGTTCCCAAGGCAGGGGGCGGTTTCGCTAAGGGGCTCATGCGCAAGGACAAGGGTCCTATGCCAGCTCCCAACGGCCAGGCCTCAGGCTCCAAAGGAAAGGAGCCGTCCGAGGATCCTTCCCTCCCTCTCGAGTTCAAGAGAGCGGGGAATCCCCGGATCCACAGGCAGGCCGTTCTTAGCGATCTCGAGTCGGAAACCGACTCGGGCCTCTGCACGCCATCCCGCTCGGCACCTCGGTCCTCTCACTAAGGTATCTTGTGAGGAAGCTGCACGGGGACCTTGCACTAGCACAGCTCAAGATCACCGAGCTGCAGGGACGAACTAGACACCACTAGGTTCGCCCTCGAGCCGAAGGATCGAAAAAGTTGCTAGGGCAGCGGGAGTGCTTTCAAAGATTGCAATGATCATCGACCACCCCCCGCACCAATAAGTTAGGCACAAATTTACTTTTCCAGTATTTTCTTCCTAATATTTTATTTTCATCAATTGTAATATGTGCCTAATTTCTCTTGATAATTCCAAAATATATTGTCTACACTTGTTTTTGTCTTCTACTCTTAAGTACAAAATAAAAATTAAAAGCTAGGCGCAAAAACAAGTGTGGGGGAGGAGCGTTCATTTCTCAAAGGTATAAAATTAACAATTCTCGCCCTTTTTCCTTGTACATGATATGCTTACATTTTATTTACAAAAGAAACCTGATCTATGAACTTCATTTAAGTGCATCTTTTTCCTACTAGTAACTTAAATTAGTACAAATGACAAATGATAATATGACCTTTGCTCCACTCTATGCAAAAAGACTTGGGATTTATAAATAAAAATAACCACGATAAACTAGCATTTTTTTCTCTTTGTAGACCTTGATCACATAGGAACTTTTACAATTATGAATTTCTCGCTAATTTTCTATGACTTAATGAGAGAAAAGTATAATGCCTACTTGATCGGGATTCACATAAAAAGTAAAAATGTACACTCCTGTTACATGACTCTTAAAAACTCAGATGCCAAAAGAGAATGTGGGCTATAACAAAGAAAAGATGCCATGCCAAAGAAGCATGAGCCAGAAAAGATGCCATACCAAAAAGTTATGTGCCAAAAAAAAGAGAGTAAAACAAGGGGTGCAAAGACACCCGACTAAGCGAAAAAATGGGTGCAAAAGCACCCGCCAGAGAGATAGCCCACATTTCTCAAAGAAGCAGAAGAGGGAAAGAGCATGTTCAGGAGGTATACAAATAAAAGCTTCATAAAATACTTCCCGATCTAAGGGTATGGTACCTTCCCCATGAAGTCTAGAAGTTAGCAGAATAACATAAAAGGAAAAAGTCTCTCATGAAACCAAGGATATCATAGGAAAAAGCAAAGTTTTATCATCTTTTCAAAAAAATATATATACAAAAACCCAAGTCCTTAAGCAGAAGTAGAGTAAGGGAAGTAAAATCAAAGTCATTGTTACTATTCAAGTTATCTAGGAGAAAATGTGATGGACTTTGAGATTCGTGGACTCAGCTGGAATCTTGAAATAAAACTGTATAGCTATCAATTACAAGGAGAACCTATCTACCTTAGTCACAAGCTTCACTCGAGGATGAGTAAAGGACTAAGTGTGGGGGAGTTTATTGACGGTTCTTAACTCACATCATATACCACCAACATACATACAAAAGAGAGATGAAAACACCACCACAACTAGAATATAGGGTCTAACAAATTCCATAGTTTTGGTGAATGTACTTGTTTTGCAGGACAAACATGAAAAGATATCAAAGATGGGCCAAAAGCATACAAAAATCCGAAACCGGCCCAAGAACAAAGGCAAATACAAAGGAACCCATCTCCAAATACATGATTGGGCCGAGCACCACACAAAAGCAGGCATCCAGCCCAACCAGTAACCGACCAGAGAAAGGCGGTGGCCAGGCAAGCCTCCCCTGGTGCGCCCGCACCAGGGTGTGGCCGCACCCCCAGCACCGCCTCTCGGGCCCACCTTTCTCTGGCGGTTCATTCAGGCGGTTCCAAGGTCGGTTCCATATGGTGTTAATGCTGTCCAGGCCAAAACCGATCTCCAGCAACTATAAAAGGACCCCCTCACCTCCTCTCAAAGACACACAATCCAAGTGGAGAAGAAGAAGAGAGCCAAGCTCAAATCCCATCCTAGCCTAGCTAGTTTAGTGTAGGGAGTGAGAGAGGGAAAGTAGAGAAGGTTCGGGCATGTCTGCCATCTCTTGTCTCAGATCCGGAGCTTCTGGGTTGAGGAGGCGGAGTGTCGGATGTGTCGGCTCCCCCTCGACGTGTACCTCTACGGCCATATACTACTTGGAGTATAAGGTCCGTGTTCTACTACGGTGGTGAGTCTCTATTTCATATTCTCTTGCATATTGCATTCTTGCAGGTTCGTTGTTCGTTACTTGCCTTAGTAGCGGATATTCTAGTAGAGGACTCCTGATAAAGACGGATGTTCCTGACCAACGCTAGAATAGTAATCGATAGCGTAGACGTGGTGTCTAAGTTATAGGTTAAACGAGCCCTCGTTTTCCTCACACTCCACGGGTGAGGGGTAGGTGTTAGGTGGTGACAGCCCTAACATCCTTTGTATTCCCCCACGTTCGGGTGTGGCGTAGAGCTGTTAGCCGGCATCACTTAGCAGACTAGGTGCGATCCGGTGCCCGAAGCAAGAGTATAGTAGGTAAGATTATCATCGAGTAGAGGATCTAAACCGTAGAAAAACCTCACTACCCCGGATCTCTTTTCTTCAACCCACCGGGGCGGACTAAGCTAGTTGACTAGACACAACCGTTCTTCGTGAAATTACGATACCCTATCTATCACCGGGTGAAGTGCTACAATGGTAATTCCGTGCGCTTGCGGATTTGGCTGCTTTCGCTAAGAAATACCAACGCATGGTACAGCGGCCAAGAGCGGTTCATTGACACCGCTAGCACGATAGTTACTCTTTGTATGGACGTTACATGATAAATGGCAACGTACAGAGCAAAAACCGATCGATCTCCATGCAACAGTTGACCTATGATGAACTACACTGAGTACTCTTGCTAACACAGTATAGCTTCTAGAGAGCTAGATCCATGGTAGAGCAGCTAGGAGCCGTTCATTGACACCGCTACCACGGTTGTTACTTTATATACATGTTACGTGCTAAAAGGAAACGTAGAGAGCAAAAACCTATCGATCTCCACGCAACGATCGACCTATGATGACCTATACCGAGACCTCTTGCTCACGCACTAAAGCTTCTATAGAGCTGGATCCATGGTAGAGCGGCCAAGAGCCATTCACTGACACCACTAGCACGATAGTTACTTTGTATGGATGTCACGAGCTAAATGGCAACGTAGAGTGTAAAAACCTATCGATCTCCACACAACAGTTGACCTATGATGACATACACCGAGTCCTCTTGCTCATGCACTATAGCTTTTGTAGAGCTGATCCATGGTAGAGCGGCCAAGAGCGGTTCATTGACACCGCTAGCACGATAGTTATTTCGTATGGACGTTACGAGCTAAATGGCAACATAGAGAGCAAAAACCTATCGATCTCCACAAAACGGTCGACCTAGGATGACATGCACCGAGTTCTCTTGCTCACGCACTACAGCTTTTGTAGAGCTGGATCCATGGTGGAGCGGCCAAGAGCCGTTCATTGACACCACTAGCACGATAGTTACTTTGTATGGACGTTACGTGCTAAATGGCAACGTAGAGAGCAAAAACCTATCGATCTCCACACAACGGTCGACCTATGATGACATACACCGAGTCCTCTTGCTCACGCACTATAGCTTTTATAGAGCTGGATCCATGGTAGAGCGGCCAAGAGCCGTTCATTAACACCGCTAGCATGATAGTTACTTTTTGTATGGACGTTACATGCTAAATGGCAACGTAGAGAGCAAAAACCTATCGATCTCCATGCAATGGTTGACCTATGACGAACTACACTGAGTACTATTGCTAATGCACTACAGCTTCTAGAGAGCTGGATCCATGGCAGAGCGGCCAGGAGCCGTTCATTGACACCGCTACCACGGTAGTTACTTTGTATACATGTTGGTGCTAATTGGCAACGTAGAGAGCAAAAACCTATCGATCTCCACGGAACGATCAACCTATGATGACCTACGCCGAGTCCTCTTGCTCACGCACTATAGCTTCTGTAGAGCTGGATCCATGGTAGAGCGGCCAAGAGCCGTTCATTGACACCGCTAGTACGATAGTTGCTTTGTATGGACGTTACGTGCTAAAGGGCAACGTAGAAAGCAAAAATCTACCGATCTCCACACAACGGTCGACCTATGATGAACTACACTGAGTACTCTTGCTAACGCACTATAGCTTCTGGAGAGCTGGATCCATGGTAGAGCGGCCAAGAGCCGTTCATTGACATTGCTAGCACGATAGTTACTTTGTATGGACGTTACGTGCAAAATGGCAACATAGAGAGCAAAAATCTACCGATCTCCACACAACGGTCGACCTATGATGACATACACTGAGTTCTCTTGCTCACGCACTATAGCTTTTGTGGAGCTGGATCCATGGCAGAGCGGCCAAGAGCCGTTCATTGACACCGCTAGCACAATAGTTACTTTTTGTATGGACGTTACATGCTAAATGGCAACGTAGAGAGCAAAAACATATCGATCTCCACGCAACAGTCGACCTATGATGAACTACACTGAGTACTCTTGCTAACACAGTATAGCTTCTAGGGAGCTGGATCCATGGTAGAGCGGCCAGGAGCCGTTCATAGATACCGCCACCACGGTAGTTACTTTGTATACATGTTACGTGCTAAATAGCGACGTAGAGAGCAAACTCTACGCAACGATCGACCTATGATGACCTACACCGAGACCTCTTGCTCACGCACTATAGCTTCTATAGAGCTGGATCCATGGTAGAGTGGCCAAGAGCCATTCATTGAAACCGCCAGCATGATAGTTACTTTGTATGGATGTTACTTGCTAAATGGCAACGTAGAGAGCAAAAACCTATCGATCTCCACGCAACGGTTAACCTATGATGAACTACACTGAGTACTCTTACTAACGCACTATAGCTTCTGGAGTGCTGGATCCATGGTAGAGCGGCCAAGAGCGGTTCATTGACACTGCTAGCACGATAGTTACTTTGTATGGACGTTACGTGCTAAATGGCAACGTAGAGAGAAAAAACCAATCGATCTCCACACAACGGTTGACCTATGATGACATACAACGAGTCCTCTTGATCACGCACTATAGCTTTTGTAGAGCTGGATCTATGGTAGAGCGGCCAAGAGCCATTCATTGACACCGCTAGCACGATAGTTTCTTTGTATGTGTGCTAAATGGCAACATAGAGAGCAAACACCTATCGATCTCCACACAACGGTCGACATATGAATACATACACTGAGTCCTCTTGCTCACGCACTATAGCTTTTATAGAGTTGGATCCATGGTAGAGCGGCCAAGAGCCATTCATTAACACCGCTGACACGATAGTTACTTTTTGTATGGACGTTATTTCCTAAATGGCAACATAGAGAGCAAAAACCTATCGATCTCCACGCAACAGTCAACCTTATGAACTACACTGAGTACTCTTGCTAACACAGTATTGCTGCTAGAGAGCTGGATCCATGGGAGAGCGGCCAGGAGCCGTTCATTGACACCGCTATCACGGTAGTTAATTTGTACACATGTTACGTGCTAAATGGCAACGTAGAGAGCAAAAACCTATCGATCTCCACGCAACGATCGACCTATGATGACCTACACCGAGACCTCTTGCTCATGCACTATAGCTTCTATGGAGCTACATCCATGGTAGAGCGGCTAAGAGCCGTTCATTGACACCACTAGCACGATAGTTACTTTCTATGGACGTCACGTGCCAAATAGCAACGTAGAGAGCAAAAACCTATCGATCTCCACACAACAGTTGACCTATGGTGACATACACCGAGTCCTCTTGCTCATGCACTATAACTTTTGTAGAGCTGATCTATGGTAGAGAGGCCAAGAGCCGTTCATTGACACCGCTAGCATGATAGTTTTTTTGTATGGATGTTACGTGCTAAATGGCAACATAGAGAGCAAAAACCTATCGATCTCCACACAACGGTCGACCTATGATGACATACACCGAGTCCTCTTGCTCACGCACTATAGCTTTTGTAGAGCTGGATTCATGGTAGAGCGGCCAAGAGCCGTTCATAGACACCGCTAGCATGATAGTTACTTTGTCTAGACGTTACGTGCTAAATGGCAATGTAGAGAGCAAAAATCTATCGATCTCCACACAACGGTCGGCCTATGATGACATACACCGAGTCCTCTTGCTCACGCACTATAACTTATGTAGAGCTGGATCCATGGTAGAGCGGCCAAGAGCCGTTCATTAACACCGCTACCATGATAGTTACTTTTTGTATAGACGTTACATGCTAAATGGCAACGTAGAGAGCAAAAACCTATCGATCTCCACGCAATAGTTGACCTATGATGAACTACACTGAGTACTCTTACTAATGCACTATAGCTTCTGGAGAGCTGGATCCATGGTAGAGCGGCCAGGAGCCGTTCATTGACACCGCTACCACGTAGTTACTTTGTATACATGCTATATGCTAAATGGCAACGTAGAGAGTGTTGACGGTCACTAACGACATATTTTTTTACCATCAACATTCTACCAATAAGGGGAGAAACTATGCATTATTACACACATATACTTTTACTATTAACTGAATTCCACTTGTATTGGAGAATTACTACCTTGCAGGATTTATAGACAAAACAAGTGAGAAAGTATCGAAATACGCCATTCGGGAATGCATACTCCAACTCAACATCCAACCAATGGCAAAAAGGCCCAACACGTAACAAACTTGGATGGCAAAACGGAGGACACCATTGCGAAGAGCTCGTCAAGCCGATCAAAATTCATATATCCCTTGCTATATTCGGACTCCGGATTGAAAAGATATTGGACAAGGAAAATCAGCATGAAATGATGGTCACCTACGTGAGCTGTAGCATGCAGGCCAACCATTAGCGGACACGTGGCAAAAGTGCAGCAGCTAGGGGGCAGCAGCAGCCGCACACGCTGGCTGACACGTGGGACCCACGCGCCGAGGCGCTGTCCCCCCCAAAGGGCGTTGGCGACCGCCCGCCCCACTCAGGCTGTGCCACGTAGCAGGTGGGAGCGTGGCTCGGCGCAGTTCGCCCGTCTGCCTGGGCACGTGGTGCCTTGCCATTGGCTGTCCCGAGGCGGTTGCTTGGTCCGCGCGGTCCAGGCGCGCGTAAGCCGCCGATTCGGCCGATTCTCTGGCCAGGGATCTGATTTTATCTCTAGTAAATGCAAATCAGCGCAGATCCCGTCGGTTCACCTCCAGTTCTCGACCCTGGAGGCCGGTTGTTGCCCGGTTTTCACCCAAGGTCGGTGGGGGAGTTAATTTGCCGCCTCCAGGAGGTCGGTTGCCTGCACCTGGACGCCTTGGAGGTCCTTCAATGCACTAGGAAATCTGCAAAACACCCCCTCCACCTCTCCTATAAGTAGGAGGCTCCTCTCCTCTCATGAAACACACAACACACCACACAAGAGAGCCTCTCTCCATTCTTCTTCTTCTTTTCTTCTTTATAGGTTAGTAGTAGAATAATAAGGAGGAAGGCAATGAGCTTACATGGAGAGCTTGGACATCTTGAGTCTTTCGGTATGAATAATATCAAGAGTTCCATTTTGTTCTTGCTCTCACTTTATCAATATAGTTGTGTTGTTGAATTAGAGCAAAGTTCTTATGATATAATCTTGATGGATGAACTAGTCTATAGTTTCTATATCATGATCTTGTCATTTAGAATGTTGTGCTTAATCTATGATGCATACATGTTAATTCCAAGAGCTAAATTGATATGTTGAGTTCTACTTTGAGTTAGACTTGGTTGATGTTGGGTTGCGGGTTCATCGTCCGTCCTTGTGGCGGTTGCTCTAGTAGAAGGACCTCGTTTACGGGTAAGCCTTGTACACGCTAGAGTATGTAGTCAATAGCTTGGACGTAGTGTCCAGGCTAGGGGCTACCTTCGTTTGCCTTAGCCACGTATGGTTGAGGGGATGGCGGCAGGTGGTGACGGCCTTGTCCGTCCTTAGCATTCCCCCACGTCCATGGTCGGCATAGAGCCGTAAGCCGGAGGTACCTAGCAGACTAGGTATAAGCCGGTGCCCGAAGTAAGTCCGCAGAGACCTTATCTTGACCATGTCCGAATTAGAGACTTTTACACGATGCCTTCCCTTGGGAAAATATAAATAATGATACCCTGAATACTTCCGGGTGAAATGCTACAATGGTATTTCCATGCGCTTGCGGACTTGTTCTGTAAACGTTGCAGAATACCAACAGGCATTTCTGAGCATGATTGCCTTTTTGGTGATTGCGCTAAAAAATGCCAACAAGCATTTCTGGCGCCGTTGCCGGGGAATGCTTTGGTTAAAGGAATGATCTATTAGGACATGTTCATTATAATATGCATGTGTAGTGACCTTTGTTCATATTAGGTTCATCAAAAAAATCTTATCAATAAAAAGCAAGGTCATGTTTTCAAGTTAGTATGCACCTTCGGGTATTCTTGTCGCTAACCATTTCAGGTGGGGACTAAGAAGAACAAAGGGGCATGCAACGCTCGAGAACATGGGGGTTACATCAACAAAAAAAACTTTGATGCTCATGTGCGAAGGAACACACTCAAAAGGAGATCCTGACCTTGCACACTTGACTTTTTCACGAAGGTCCATGTGTGGGAGGGAAGATGGTGAGAATATCAAGTTCCACGCGCACTAAAGGGGTCATTTGAAAAAAAAGAAAAAAAGGAAAAAATAGAGATGATGTTAGCTTCCCCTTGCTAAAAAGAAAAGAAAAAAAGAGATTAAAAAAAGGAGAGATAAAAAGAAAGTCAAGAAAAAATATATAGAAGAAAAAAAGAAATAATAAGAGAAGAAAAAAAGAAAAAAAAAGAGAGGGATATATGTGAGACAAAAAAGAAAAGAAGGAACCTCCTCCTTTGCGCCTTTGCTATCACTAGGCCCAAGGTCCATACACACTAGTTGTATGACCTAAGCCTCATGGCACGCCTGAGAAGTGATGAGGACATCACTCCTTCAGATACACTCAATGATCCTCCGCTGAATATTCAAGGTCCAATCACAAGAGCTCGCGCGATACAATTAAATTTACAGTGAGCTCGCTCCTAAGCCACTCTTTATATGATTTAGAGAATATATTACTACCTAATGATTATATTATGATTAGGAATCATGGAGAGGACCGGGAGATACATAGAAGAGGGCTTGGAGGCGTTGAAGGCCAGCAAGGGCGCTCAAGTCAAGGTGGAGGCCTAGACCAAGTCGACTTCGAATCCGTTTCGGAGTCCAGGAGCAGTCTGTACTAATTTGGACGCCCAGGATGCGTCCGGACTTAGAATTGGACGTTCTTAGACTCTAAAGAAAGATAACGAGAAGAGCTTTCCAATGAGTCTTGTTGGAGGCCCAAATTCATCCGGAGTCATCGGGAATCATCCGAACAAGTTGACGTCCAGAATCTGCCCCGACGCTGCGACGTCGTATTTTGGTCTATGGGCCTTGTATCGTGTTGGAACCCATTAGGGGTGCGTCTAGGGGGTCTTGCACGACCTTAGACTCTTTATAATCAGTAGCCATCGCCCAAGTTAGGGTTTGGGTTTTGCATAAGATTAATCTGTCCATTGACAGTCGCCGTTTAAATCGGTTTGTGGAACCCCAACTTGAGAACTTAATCATTCATCTGCAGTTGTCCCAATTTCTGAAGCTGCGTTCTTTCGAGTTCTTGCTTGTGTTCTTCGTTTTTCGCAGGCACGGATTAGCCTTCTTGGCGAGGTCAACCGGTTGGTGACACGGTTGATAACCGTGAGGATTCGTGGTGCTAAGGTTGCAGGGTTCGGATCTTTTGATCCGCCGATCGGTGTGTCGCGTTCCACCAAAAACGAGAGTTATCCAGAACCTAACGGAAGATCGGGAATCACGTCCCCGTCAAGAAGGATCATGAAGCTACTACCGTAGAAGTTTCAATGCTCTCATCCTCATACGCGGCCGGTACATATACAATCAGGTATATAAAGGAAAAGCCAAAAGCATGAGGTGCAATTCCAATCTATTGGCTTTGAGCTAGCTTGGGGGAGGGTCGCAACAAGGTAATGTGAATCTTTCACTCTCATTATCTCTGTTACCTTGCAAAAAAATAATAATAATCCCTTGTTCACCTTCAAATGTCTTTACCTCCATTGGATGAATCTTGTTATCTACGGACTAACCCTGCAGGAATCAATCAACTTCATAAGGGTAAGTCCTTGAGATGACAATGGAGATAAAAACTTGTTTGGTGAACCAAAAAAAAAACGAAAAAAAAATAAGCCTTTCAAACCCCAAGTATGGTTGTCCTGTTTTTCCAATACCATCGCAAGACAAGCTTGGGGGGAGTCTCCAGCCATGCCACAATTCAAGCCATAGCGTGCACGGGCTAGCAACATTCCCGATAAATCATGAAAGGTAAGCCAGAAGCTAGCTTGGGGGAGGACTCCCATAAAGGTAACCTGTATCTCACATTTCATTCAGTTACTTTCTTATCTTATAAGAATGATTAGATATGAAGAAAAAAATTATTCCACTCCATATATATGTGTTGTAGAAATGTTTAGTTCTATCCCTATTGAAATGATGAATAGTTGCTCTGTCTTATGTTTTATCTGTGCCTAGTTTATAACTTAAATTTCTCTAAGATTTGGATTTAGTGGTTAAGTTTAATTTCACCTTGAAAAGCCTGAATCAAGTGGGATGCATAAGCTTATCTGATCTAGGTAGTTGCGAGTTATGATATGGTGACATGGACTTTGCTATGACATTATTCTTAGAGTGACCTGATATCCAGAGTTTTTTTAAAAAAAACAAAATTCAAAAGTTCCTCAATGATATGCATTTCCCACCAGAGCCATATGACATGATGATATGATCATTCATGAGAAACCTTAGTCATATGCTACTTGTTTTCATGGTGAGCCTGTGTCAAATTGTTTGTGACCTATGTCGAGATTCTTTTCATATGCTCAAGATCAAGATTCACATGTACACCCAAAAAATAAATTGCCAACTCTTACACTGAGAGTTGCGCACAACATGAACTCTTCCATCCACCACAAATATACTCCATTCAGTTGTACCATGACCTCTCACAAAAATTCCTATTTCAAAAGGAGAAGTATGGCTATGATAAAAAAAGAGAAAAGAAAAAAAGAAAGCAAGATGGACAAATGTCCCAAATAAAAAGACGAGGAAGTCAGTACTCGTCCAAAAAAAGAGAGAAAAAAGGAATAAAAAGGTAACCCATACCTCCTACGCTTTTCCACCAAAAAGAGGGAGTCACTTGGAGTACAAAACACAAAAATTCCACACACTTGCACATCTTGATCTAGGCTTATGACTAGTTTCTCCATGTGGTCCGGTCTTTGACTAAGGCAACATGACATGACACAAGTATGCCAATCTTTTACCTACCCAGAGCTCCACAAAAGCCCTATTTAGTTGGTAGGGAAATAGAAAGGCAATCTAAGCCTTTGGTGAGGAACCAACCACATACACATATTGAGCGATCGAGAGATCATTTGAGGAACTATATTCTTTGCAAAATATTTCAAAACCTCTAGATTGACAGTCGTTCAAAAGAATGAAAGATAAGCAAGTCCGTCAATCTGTTCTACCTTACAACCACCCAAGATTCGGAGACGGCTCAAAAGCCCCACAATGACGAAAGGTAATAAAGGGTGGGTAAACATGCCATTTTATTCAAATTCTCGTAGAAAATTTTTGTTATAAGCATGGCACCTTTAAAACTTAATCGGCATAGAAGCAACTCCTGATGAACAACCAAGTCCTTATCACTGCTCGAGGACGAGCAAAGGGTAAGCTTGGGGGAGTTGTTGACGGTCTTTAACAACATATTTTTACCATCAACATTCTACCAATAAGGGGAGAAACCATGCATTATTACACACATATACTTTTACTATTAACTGAATTCCACTTGTATTGGAGAATTACTACCTTGCAGGATTTATAGCCAAAACAAGTAATAAAGTATCCAAAATACGCCATTCGGGAATGCATACTTCAACTCAACATCCAACCAATGGCAAAAAGGCCCAACACGTAACAAACTTGGATGGCAAAATGGAGGAAACCATTGCGAAGAGCTCGTCGAGCCGATCAAAATTCATATATCACTTGCTATATTTGGACTCCGGATTGAAAAGATATTGGACAAGGAAAATCAGCATGAAATGATGGTCACCTACTTGAACAGTAGCATGCAGGCCAACCATTAGCGTACATGTGGCAAAAAGTGCAGCAGCTAGGGGGCAACAGCAGCCGCACACGTGGCTGACACGCGGGACCCACGCGATGAGGCGTTGTCCCCCCCTCAAGGGCGCCGGCGACCCTCCGCCCCCTCGAGGCAGCGCCACGTGGCGTGGTGCTCCCCACGCGCGGATGGCGCTCGCGGCGCACGCTACCCGTTTAAACCGCGTGGGCCAATGCCGCCGGCGCCAAGCAGGGGCAGCAGCGAAGCGCAGGTGGGGCGCGGCCCGGCGCGGTTCGCCCATCCGCCCTAGGCACGTGGCGCCCTGCCATTGGCTGCCCCGAGGTGGTTGCTTGGTCCGCGCGGTCCAGGCGCGCGTAAGCCGCCGGTTCGGCCGGTTCTCTGGCCAGGGATCCGATTTTATCTCCAGTAAATGCAAATCAGCGCAGATCCCGCCGGTTCACCTCCGGTTCTTGACCTTGGAGGCCGGTTCTTGCCCGGTTTTTGCCCAAGGACGGTGGGGGAGTTAATTTGCCACCTCCAGGAGGTCGGTTGCCTGCACCTGGACGCCTTGGAGGTCCGTCAATGCACTAGGAAAAATGCAAAACACCCCATCCACCTCTCCTATAAGTAGGAGGCTCCTCTCCTCTCATGAAACACACAACATACCACATAAGAGAGCCTCTCTCCATTCTTCTTCTTCTTCTTTTCTTCTTTATAGGTTAGTCGTAGAATAATAAGGGGGAAGGCAATGAGCTTACATGGAGAGCTTGGACATCTTAAGTCTTTCGCTATGAATAATATCAAGAGTTCCATTTTGGTCTTGCTCTCACTTTATCAATATAGTTGTGTTGTTGAATTAGAGCAAAGTTCTTATGATATAATCTTGATGGATGAACTAGTCTATAGTTTCTATATCATGATCTTGTCATTTAGAACATTGTGCTTAATCTATCATGCAAACATGTTTAGACCAAGAGCTAAATTGATATGTTGAGTTCTACTTTGAGTTAGACTTGGTTGATGTTGGGTTGCGGGTTCGTCGTCCGTCCTTGTGGCGGTTGCTCTAGTAGAAGGACCTTGTTTACGGGTAAGCCTTGTGCACGCTAGAGTATGTAGTCAATAGCTTGAATGTGGTGTCCAGGCTAGGGGCTACCTTCGTTTGCCTTAGCCACGTATGGTTGAGAGGATGGCGGCAGGTGGTGATAGCCTTGTCCGTCCTTAGCATTCCCCCACGTACGTGGTCGGCGTAGAGCCGTAAGCCGGAGGTACATGGCAGACCAGGTATAAGCCGGTGCTCGAAGTAAGTCAGCAGAGACGTTGGCTATCTTTACTTAGAATATCTAACAGTAAAGCATGTGTGTATCTACTATCTTGACATGACTGTTTAGGGTATGCTTGCTCCATATTAGACATATTCTTTTATTCTTTATTTTATCTTTATCCTTGAGATTGGTTTGAGTGTGTGTGTCCAGTTATCCATTTACCTATCCTTTTTTATCCCAGTTATGAACATTGGTCTATTATACAATCATGTTATCTTGATCATGTTCGAATTAGAGACTTTACACCACGCCTTCCCTTGGGAAAATATAAATAACGATACCCTGAATACTTCCGGGTGAAATGCTACAATGGTATTTCCATGCGCTTGCGGACTTGTTCTGTAAACATTGCAGAATACAGCCAGGCATTTCTAAGCGTGATTGCCTTTTTGGTGATTGCGCTAAGAAATGCCAACAGAGAGCAAAAACCTATCGATCTCCATGCAACGATCGACCTATGATGACCTACACCTAGTCCTCTTGCTCACGCACTATAGCTTCTGTAGTGTTGGATCCACTGTAGAGCGGCCAAGAGCCGTTCATTGACACCGCTAGCACGATAGTTACTTTGTATAGACGTTACATGCTAAATGGCAACGTAGGGAGTAAAAACCTATCGGTCTCCACACAACGGTCGACCTATGATGACATACACCGAGTCCTCTTGCTCACGCACTATAGCTTTTGTAGAGCTGGATCCATGGTAGAGCGGCCAAGAGCCGTTTATTGACACCGCTAGCATGATAGTTACTTTGTATGGACGTTACGTGCTAAATGGCAACGTAGAGAGCAAAAACCTATCGATCTCCACACAACAGTCGACCAATGATGACATATACTGAGTTCTCTTGCTCATGCACTACAGCTTTTGTAGAGCTAGATCCATGGTACAGCGGCCAAGAGCCGTTCATTGACACCGCTAGAATGATAGTTACTTTGTATGGACGTTACGTGCTAAATGGCAATGTAGAGAGCAAAAACCTATCGATCTCCACGCAACGGGCGACCTATGACAAACTACACTGAGTACTCTTGCTAACACAGTATAGTTTCTGGAGAGCTAGATCCATGGTAGAGCGGCCAGGAGCCATTCATTGACACCGCTACAACGGTAGTTAATTTGTGTACATGTTACGTGCCAAATAGCAACATAGAGAGCAAAAACCTAATGATCTCCACGCAACGATCGACCTATGATGACCTACACCGAGTCCTCTTGCTCACGCACTATAGCTTCTGTAGAGATGGATCCATGGTAGAGCGGCCTAGAGCCGTTCATTGACACCGCAAGCACGATAGTTACTTTGTACGAACGTTACATGCTAAGTGGTAACGTAGAGAGCAAAAACCTATCGATCTCCACACAACAGTTGACCTATGATGACATACACCGAGCCCTCTTGCTCATGCACTATAGCTTTTGTAGAGCTGGATCCATGGTAGAGCGGCCAAGAGCCGTTCATTGACACCGCTAGCACGATAGTTACTTTGTATGAACATTACGTGCTAAATGGCAATGTAGAGAGCAAAAACCTGTCGATCTCCACACAACGGTCGACCTATGATGACATACACCGAGTCCTATTGCTCACGCACTATAGCTTTTGTAGAGCTAGATCCATGGTAGAGCGGCCAAGAGCCGTTCATTAACACCGCTCGTACGATAGTTACTTTGTATGGACGTTACGTGCTAAATGGCAATGTAGAGAGCAAAAACCTATCGATCTCCACATAACGGTCGACCTATGATGACAAACACCGAGTCCTCTTGCTCACGCACTATAGTTTTATAGAGCTGGATCCATGGTAGAGCGGCCAAGAGCCGTTTATTGACACCGCTAGCATGATAGTTACTTTGTATGGACGTTACGTGCTAAATGGCAACGTAGAGAGCAAAAACCTATCGATCTCCACACAACGATCGACCAATGATGACATATGCTGAGTTCTCTTGCTCATGCACTACAGCTTTTGTAGAGCTAGATCCATGGTACAAATGCCAAGAGCCGTTCATTGACACCGCTAGAATGATAGTTACTTTGTATGGACGTTACGTGCTAAATGGCAATGTAGAGAGCAAAAACCTATCGATCTCCACGCAACGGGCGACCTATGACAAACTACACTGAGTACTCTTGCTAACACAGTATAGTTTCTGGAGAGCTAGATCCATGGTAGAGCGGCCAGGAGCCATTCATTGACACCGCTACAACGGTAGTTAATTTGTGTACATGTTACGTGCCAAATAGCAACATAGAGAGCAAAAACCTAATGATCTCCACGCAACGATCGACCTATGATGACCTACACCGAGTCCTCTTGCTCACGCACTATAGCTTCTAGAGAGATGGATCCATGGTAGAGCGGCCTAGAGCCGTTCATTGACACCGCAAAGCACGATAGTTACTTTGTACGAACGTTACATGCTAAGTGGTAACGTAGAGAGCAAAAACCTATCGATCTCCACACAACAGTTGACCTATGATGACATACACCGAGCCCTCTTGCTCATGCACTATAGCTTTTGTAGAGCTGGATCCATGGTAGAGCGGCCAAGAGCCGTTCATTGACACCGCTAGCACGGTAGTTACTTTGTATGAACATTACGTGCTAAATGGCAATGTAGAGAGCAAAAACCTGTCGATCTCCACACAACGGTCGACCTATGATGACATACACCGAGTCCTATTGCTCACGCACTATAGCTTTTGTAGAGCTAGATCCATGGTAGAGCGGCCAAGAGCCGTTCATTAACACCGCTCGTACGATAGTTACTTTGTATGGACGTTACGTGCTAAATGGCAATGTAGAGAGCAAAAACCTATCGATCTCCACATAACGGTCGACCTATGATGACAAACACCGAGTCCTCTTGCTCACGCACTATAGCTTTTATAGAGCTGGATCCATGGTAGAGCGGCCAAGAGCCGTTTATTGACACCGCTAGCATGATAGTTACTTTTTGTATGGACGTTATATGCTAAATGGCAACATAGAGAGCAAAAACCTGGCAATCTCCATGCAATGGTTGACCTATGACGAACTACACTGAGTACTCTTGCTAATACACTATAGCTTCTGGAGAGCTGGATCCATGGTAGAGTGGCCAGGAGCCGTTCATTGACACCGCTACCACGATAGTGACTTTCTATACATGTTACATGCTAAATGGCAACGTAGAGAGCAAAAACCTATCGACCTCCAATCAATGATTGACCTATGATGACATACACTGAGTCCTCTTGCTCATGCACTATAGCTTTTGTAGAGCTGGATCCATGGTAGAGCGGCCAAGAGCCATTCATTGACACCGCTATCACGATAGTTATTTTGTATGGACGTTACGTGACAAATGGCAACGTGGAGAGCTAAAACCTACCGATCTCCACACAACGATCGACCTATGATGACATACACTGAATCCTCTTGCTCACGCACTATAGCTTTCGGAGAGCTGGATCCATGGTAGAGCGGCCAAGAGCCGTTAATTGACACCAGTAGCACGATAGTTACTTTGTGTGGACGTTACGTGCTAAATGGCAACGTAGAGAGCAAAAACCTATCGATCTCAGCACAATGGTCAACCTATGATGATATACACCGAGTCTCTTGCTCACGCACTATAGCTTTTGTAGAGCTGGATCCATGGTTGAGCGGCCAAGAGCCGTTCATTGACACCGCTAGCACGATAGTTACTTTTTATATGGCCGTTACATGCTAAATGGCAACGTGAGAGCAAAAACGTATCGATCTCCATAGAACGGTCGACCTATGACGAACTACACTAAGTACTCTTGCTAACACACTATAGCTTCTGGAGAGCTGGATCCATGGTAGAGCGCCCAGGAGCCGTTCATTGACACCGCTACCACGGTAGTTACTTTGTATACATGTTACGTGCTAAATGGCAATGTAGAGAGAAAAAACCTACCGATCTCCAAGCAACGATTGACCTATGATGACCTACACCGAGTCTCCTTGCTCACGCACTATAGCTTCTATAGAGCTGGATCCATGGTAGAGCGCCCAAGAGCTGTTCATTGACACCGCTAGCACGATAGTTACTTTGTATGGATGTTACATGCTAAATGGCAACGTAGAGAGCAAAAATATATCGATCTCCACGCAATAGTTGACCTATGATGACATACACCGAGTCCTCTTGCTCACGCACTATAGCTTTTGTAGAGCTGGATCCATGATAGAGTGGCCAAGAGTCGTTCATTGACATCGCTACCACGATAGTTACTTTGTATGGACGTTACATGCTAAATAGCAATATGGAGAGCAAAAACCTATCGATCTTCACACAACGGTCGACCTATGATGACATACACCAAGTCCTGTTGCTCACGCACTATAGTTTTTGTAGAGCTGGATCCATGGTAGAGCGGCCAAGAGCCGTTCATTGACACCGCTAGCACGATAGTTACTTTTTGTATGGACGTTACATGCTAAATGGCAACGTAGAGAGCAAAAACTTATCGATCTCCACGCAATGGTCGACCTATGACGAACTACATTGAGTACTCTTGCTAACTCACTATAGCTTTTGGAGATCTAGATCCATGGTAGAGCGGCCAGGAGCCGTTCATTGACAACGCTACCATGGTAGTAACTTTCTATACATGTTACGTGCTAAATGGCAACATAGAGAGCAAAAACCTATCGATCTCCATGCAATGATTGACCTATAATGACCTACACCGAGTCCTCTTGCTCATGCACTATAGCTTTTGTAGAGCTGGATCCATGGTTGAGCGGCCAAGAGCCGTTCATTGACACCGCTAGCACGATAGTTACTTTTTATATGGCCGTTACATGCTAAATGGCAATGTGAGAGCAAAAACCTATCGATCTCCCTAGAACGGTCGACCTATGACGAACTACACTAAGTACTCTTGCTAACGCACTATAGCTTCTGGAGAGCTGGATCCGTGGTAGAGCGCTCAGGAGCCGTTCATTGACACCGCTACCACGGTAGTTACATTTTATACATGTTACGTGCTAAATGGCAACGTAGAGAGCAAAAACCTACCAATCTCCACGCAACGATTGACCTATGATGACCCACACTGAGTCCTCTTGCTCACACACTATAGCTTCTATAGTGCTGGATCCATGGTAGAGCGACCAAGAGCCGTTTATTGACACCGCTAGCACGATAGACTTTGTGTGGACGTTACCTGCTAAATGGCAATGTAGAGAGCAAAAACCTATCGATCTCCACGCAATAGTTGACCTATGACGAACTACACTAAGTACTCTTGCTAATGCACTATAGAATCTAGAGAGCTAGATCCATGGTAGAGCTGCCAGGAGCCGTTCATTGACACCGCTACCACGGTAGTTACTTTGTATAATGTTACGTGCTAAATGGCAATGTAGAGAGCAAAAACCTACCGATCTCCATGCAACGATTGACCTATGATGACCTACACGGAGTCCTCTTGCTCACGCACTGTGGCTTCTATAGAGCTGGATCCATGGTAGAGTGACCAAGAGCTGTTCATTGACACCGCTAGCACGATAGTTACTTTGTATGGATGTTACATGCTAAATGGCAACATAGAGAGCAAAAACATATCGATCTCCACACAACAGTTGACCTATGATGACATACACCGAGTTCTCTTGCTCACGCACTACAGCTTTTGTAGAGCCGGATCCATGCTAGAGCGGCCAAGAGCCGTTCATTGACACCGCTAGCATGATAGTTACTTTGTATGGACATTACGTGCTAAATGGCAACGTAGAGAGCAAAAACCTATCGATCTCCACACAACGGTCGACCTATGATGACATACACCGAGTCCTCTTGCTCACGCACTATAGCTTTTGTAGAGCTGGATCCATGATAGAGGGGCCAAGAGTCGTTCATTGACATCGCTAGCATGATAGTTACTTTGTATGGACGCTACATGCTAAATGGCAATATAGAGAGCAAAAAGCTATCGATCTCCACACAACGGTCGACCTATGATGACATACACCAAGTCCTCTTGCTCACGCACTATAGCTTTTGTGGAGCTGGATCCATGGTAGAGCGGCCAAGAGCCGTTCATTGACACCGCTAGCACGATAGTTACTTTTTGTATGGACGTTACATGCTAAATGGCAACGTAGAGAGCAAAAACCTATCGATCTCCATGCAATGGTCGACCTATGACGAACTACATTGAGTACTCTTGCTAACTCACTATAGCTTTTGGAGAGCTAGATCCATGGTAGAGTGGCCGAGAGCCGGTCATTGACACCGCTACCATGGTAGTTACTTTCTATACATATTACGTGCTAAATGGCAACGTGGAGAGCAAAAACCTATCGATCTCCATGCAATGATTGACCTATGATGACCTACACCGAGTCCTCTTGCTCACGCACTCTAGCTTCCGTAGAGAGCTGGATCCATGGTAGAGTGGCCAAGAGTCGTTCATTGACACCGCTAGCACGATAGTTACTTTGTATGGACGTTACGTGATAAATGGCAATGTGGAGAGCAAAAACCTATCGATCTCCACGCAACGATCGACCTATGATGACATACACTGAATCCTCTTGCTCACGCACTATAGCTTTCGTAGAGCCGGATCCATGGTAGAGCGGCCAAGAGCCACTAATTGACACCAGTAGCACGATAGTTACTTTGTGTGGACGTTACATGCTAAATGGCAACGTAGAGAGCAAAAACCTATCGATCTCCGCACAATGGTCGACCTATGATGACATGCACCTAGTCTCTTGCTCACGCACTATAGCTTTTGTAGAGCTGGATCCGTGGTTGAGCGGCCAAGAGCCGTTCATTGACACCGCTAGCGCGATAGTTACTTTTTATATGGCCGTTACATGCTAAATGGCAACGTAGAGAGCAAAAACCTATCGATCTCCCTAGAACGGTCGACCTATGACGAACTACACTAAGTACTCTTGCCAACGCACTATAGCTTTCGGAGAGCTGGATCCATGGTAGAGCGCCCAGGAGCCGTTCATTGACACCGCTACCACGGTAGTTACTTTGTATACATGTTATGTGCTAAATGGCAACGTAGAGAGCAAAAACCTACCATTCTCCACGCAACGATTGACCTATGATGACCGACACTGAGTCCTTTTGCTCACACACTATAGCTTCTATAGAACTGGATCCATGATAGAGCGACCAAAAGCCGTTCATTGACACCGCTAGCATGATAGACTTTGTATGGACGCTACCTGCTAAATGGCAACATAAAGAGCAAAAACCTATCGATCTCCACACAACAGTTGACCTATGACGAACTACACTGAGTTCTCTTGCTAATGCACTATAGCTTCTAGAGAGCTGGATCCATGGTAGAGCTGCCAGGAGCCGTTCATTGACACCGCTACCACGGTAGTTACTTTGTATACATGTTACGTGCTAAATGGCAATGTAGAGAGCAAAAACCTACCGATCTCCATGCAACGATTGACCTATGATGACCTACACCGAGTCCTCTTGCTCACGCACTATAGCTTCTATAGAGCTGGATCCATGGTAGAGTGACCAAGAGCTGTTCATTGACACCGCTAGCACGATAGTTACTTTGTATGGATGTTACATGCTAAATGGCAACATAGAGAGCAAAAACATATCGATCTCCACATAACAGTTGACCTATGATGACATACACCGAGTTCTCTTGCTCACGCACTACAGGTTTTGTAGAGCTGGATCCATGGTAGAGCGGCCAAGAGCCGTTCATTGACACCGCTAGCACGATAGTTACTTTGTATGGACATTACGTGCTAAATGGCAACGTGGAGAGCAAAAACCTATCGATCTCCACACAACGGTCGACCTATGATGACATACACCGAGTCCTCTTGCTCACGCACTATAGCTTTTGTAGAGCTGGATCCATGATAGAGTGGCCAAGAGTCGTTCATTGGCATCGCTAGCACGATAGTTACTTTGTATGGACGTTACATGCTAAATGGCAATATAGAGAGCAAAAAGCTATCGATCTCCACACAACGGTCGACCTATGATGACATGCACCAAGTCCTCTTGCTCACGCACTATAGCTTTTGTGGAGCTGGATCCATGGTAGAGCAGCCAAGAGCCGTTCATTGACACCGCTAGCACGATAGTTACTTTTTGTATGGACGTTACATGCTAAATGGCAACGTAGAGAGCAAAAACCTATCGATCTCCATGCAATGGTCGACCTATGACGAACTACATTGAGTACTCTTGCTAACTCACTATAGCTTTTGGAGAGCTAGATCCATGGTAGAGTGGCCAGGAGCCGGTCATTGACACCGCTACCATGGTAGTTACTTTCTATACATATTACGTGCTAAATGGCAACGTGGAGAGCAAAAACCTATCGATCTCCATGCAATGATTGACCTATGATGACCTACACCGAGTCCTCTTGCTCACGCACTCTAGCTTCTGTAGAGCTGGATCCATGGTAGAGTGGCCAAGAGCTGTTCATTGACACCGCTAGCACGATAGTTACTTTGTATGGACGTTACGTGATAAATGGCAATGTGGAGAGCAAAAACCTATCGATCTCCACGCAACGATCGACCTATGATGACATACACTGAATCCTCTTGCTCACGCACTATAGCTTTCGTAGAGCCGGATCCATGGTAGAGCGGCCAAGAGCCGCTAATTGACACCAGTAGCACGATAGTTACTTTGTGTGGACGTTACATGCTAAATGGCAACGTAGAGAGCAAAAACCTATCGATCTCCGCACAATGGTCGACCTATGATGACATGCACCTAGTCTCTTGCTCACGCACTATAGCTTTTGTAGAGCTAGATCCGTGGTTGAGCGGCCAAGAGCCGTTCATTGACACCTCTAGCGCGATAGTTACTTTTTATATGGCCGTTACATGCTAAATGGCAACGTAGAGAGCAAAAACCTATCGATCTCCCTAGAACGGTCGACCTATGATGAACTACACTAAGTACTCTTGCCAACGCACTATAGCTTCTGGAGAGCTGGATCCATGGTAGAGCGCCCAGGAGCCGTTCATTGACACCGCTACCACGGTAGTTACTTTGTATACATGTTACGTGCTAAATGGCAACGTAGAGAGCAAAAACCTACCATTCTCCATGCAACGATTAACCTATGATGACCGACACTGAGTCCTTTTGCTCACACACTATAGCTTCTATAGAGCTGGATCCATGATAGAGCGACCAAAAGCCGTTCATTGACACCGCTAGCATGATAGACTTTGTATGGACGTTACCTGCTAAATGGCAACATAAAGAGCAAAAACCTATCGATCTCCACACAACAGTTGACCTATGACGAACTACACTGAGTACTCTTGCTAATGCACTATATCTTCTGGAGAGCTGGATCCATGGTAGAGCTGCCAGGAGCCGTTCATTGACACCGTTACCACGGTAGTTACTTTGTATACATGTTACGTGCTAAATGGCATTGTAGAGAGCAAAAACCTACCGATCTCCATGCAACGATTGACCTATGATGACCTACACCGAGTCCTCTTGCTCACGCACTGTAGCTTCTATAGAGCTGGATCCATGGTAGAGTGACCAAGAGCTGTTCATTGACACTGCTAGCACGATAGTTACTTTGTATGGATGTTACATGCTAAATGGAAAGATAGAGAGCAAAAACATATCGATCTCCACATAACAGTTGACCTATGATGACATACACCGAGTTCTCTTGCTCACGCACTACAGGTTTTGTAGAGCTGGATCCATGGTAGAGCGGCCAAGAGCCGTTCATTGACACCGCTAGCACGATAGTTACTTTGTATGGACATTACGTGCTAAATGGCAACGTAGAGGGCAAAAACCTATCGATCTCCACACAACGGTCGACCTATGATGACATACACCGAGTCCTCTTGCTCACGCACTATAGCTTTTGTAGAGCTGGATCCATGATAGAGTGTCCAAGAGTCGTTCATTGACATCGCTAGCACGATAGTTACTTTGTATGGACGTTACATGCTAAATGGCAATATAGAGAGCAAAAAGCTATCGATCTCCACACAACGGTCGACCTATGATGACATGCACCAAGTCCTCTTGCTCACGCACTATAGCTTTTGTGGAGCTGGATCCATGGTAGAGCGGCCAAGAGCCGTTCATTGACACCGCTAGCACGATAGTTACTTTTTGTATGGACGTTACATGCTAAATGGCAATGTAGAGAGCAAAAACCTATCGATCTCCATGCAATGGTCGACCTATGACGAACTACATTGAGTACTCTTGCTAACTCACTATAGCTTTTAGAGAGCTAGATCCATGGTAGAGTGGCCAGGGGCCGTTCATTGACACCGCTACCATGGTAGTTACTTTCTATACATATTACGTGCTAAATGGCAATGTGGAGAGCAAAAACCTATCGATCTCCATGCAATGATTGACCTATGATGACCCACACAGAGTCCTCTTGCTCACGCACTCTAGCTTTTGTAGAGCTGGATCCATGGTAGAGCGGCCAAGAGCTGTTCATTGACACCGCTAGCACGATAGTTACTTTGTATGGACGTTACGTGATAAATGGCAACATGGAGAGCAAAAACCTATCGATCTCCATGCAACGATCGACCTATGATGACATACACTGAATCCTCTTGCTCACGCACTATCGCTTTCGTAGAGCCGGATCCATGGTAGAGCGGCCAAGAGCCGTTAATTGACACCAGTAGCATGATAGTTACTTTATGTGGACGTTACGTGCTAAATGGCAACGTAGAGAGCAAAAACCTATCTATCTCCGCACAATGGTCGACCTATGATGACATACACCGAGTCTCTTGCTCACGCACTATAGCTTTTGTAGAGCTGGATCCATGATAGAGCGGCCAAGAGCCGTTAATTGACACTACTAGCACGATAGTACTTTGTGTGGATGTTACGTGCTAAATGGCAACGTAGAGAGCAAAAACCTATCAATCTCCACACAATGGTCGACCTATGATGACATACACCGAGTACTCTTCCTAATGCACTATAGCTTCTGGAGAGCTGGATCCATGGTAGAGCTGCCAGGAGCCGTTCATTGACACCGCTACCACGGTAGTTACTTTGTATACATGTTACGTGCTAAATGGCAATGTGGAGAGCAAAAACCTACCGATCTCCATGCAACGATTGACCCATGATGACCTACACCGAGTCCTCTTGCTCATGCACTATAGCTTCTATAGAGCTAGATCCATCGTAGAGCGACCAAGAGCTGTTCATTGACACCGCTAGCACGATAGTTACTTTGTATGGACGTTACATGCTCAACGGCAATGTAGAGAGCAAAAACATATCGATCTCCACACAACAGTTGACCTATGATGACATACACCTAGTCCTCTTGCTCACGCGCTATAGCTTTTGTAGAGCTGGATCCATGGTAGAGCGGCCAAGAGCCGTTCATTTACACCGCTAGCATGATAGTTACTTTTTATATGGACGTTACATGCTAAATGGCAACATAGAGAGCAAAAACCTAGCAATCTCTAAGCAATGGTTGACCTATGATGAACTACACTGAGTACTCTTGCTAATACACTATAGCTTCTGGAGAGTTGGATCCATGGTAGAGTGGCCAGGAGCCGTTCATTGACACCGCTACCACGATAGGTACTTTCTATACATGTTACGTGCTAAATGGCAACGTAGAGAGCAAAAACCTATCGATATCCAATCAATGATTGACCTATGATGACATACACTGAGTCCTCTTGCTCATGCACTATAGCTTTTGTAGAGCTGGATCCATGGTAGAGCGGCCAAGAGCCGTTCATTGACACCGCTAGCACGATAGTTACTTTGTATGGACGTTACGTGCTAAATGTCAACGTAGAGAGCAAAAACCTATCGATCTCCCTAGAACGGTCGACCTATGACGAACTATACTAAGTACTCTTGCGAACGCACTATAGCTTATAGAGAGCTGGATCCATGGTAGAGCGCCCAGGAGCCGTTCATTGACACCTCTACCACGGTAGTTACTTTGTACACATGTTACGTGCTAAATGGCAACGTAGAGAGAGAAAACCTACCAATCTCCATGCAACGATTGACCTATGATGACCTACACTGAGTCCTCTTGTCACACACTATAGCTTCTATAGAGCTGGATCCATGGTAGAGCGACCAAGAGCCGTTCATTGACACCTCTAGCACGATAGACTTTGTATGGACGTTACCTGCTAAATGGCAATGTAGAGAGCAAAAACCTATCGATCTCCACGCAACAGTTGACCTATGACGAACTACACTGAGTACTCTTGCTAATGCACTATAGCTTCTGGAGAGCTGGATCCATGGTAGAGCTGCCAGGAGCCGTTCATTGACACCGCTACCACGGTAGTTACTTTGTATACATGTTACGTGCTAAATGGCAATGTGGAGAGCAAAAACCTACCGATCTCCATGCAACGATTGACCTATGATGAGCTACACCGAGTCGTCTTGCTCATGCACTATAGCTTCTATAGAGCTAGATCCATCGTAGAGCGACCAAGAGTCGTTCATTGACACCGCTAGCACGATAGTTACTTTGTATGGACGTTACATGCTAAACGGCAACGTAGAGAGCAAAAACATATCGATCTCCACACAACAGTTGACCTATGATGACATACACCTAGTCCTCTTGCTCACGCGCAATAGCTTTTGTAGAGTTGGATCCATGGTAGAGCGGCCAAGAGCCGTTCATTGACACCGCTAGCACGATAGTTACTTTGTATGGACATTACATGCTAAATGGCAACATAGAGAGCAAAAACCTATCGATGATCTCCATGTAATGGTCGACCTATGATGAACTACATTGAGTACTCTTGCTAACTCACTATAGCTTTTGGAGAGCTAGATCCATAGTAGAGCGGCCAGGAGCCGTTCATTGACACCGCTACCATGGTAGTTACTTTCTATACATGTTACGTGCTAAATGGCAACGTAGAGAGAAAAAACCTACCAATCTCCATGCAACGATTGACCTATGATGACCTACACTGAGTCCTCTTGTCACACACTATAGCTTCTATAGAGCTGGATCCATGGTAGAGCGACCAAGAGCCGTTCATTGACACCTCTAGCACGATAGACTTTGTATGGACGTTACCTGCTAAATGGCAATGTAGAGAGCAAAAACCTATCGATCTCCACGCAATAGCAGTTGACCTATGACGAACTACACCGAAAGTACTCTTGCTAATGCACTATAGCTTCGGAGAGCTGGATCCATGGTAGAGCTGCCGGAGCCGTTCATTGACACCGCTACCACGGTAGTTACTTTGTATACATGTTACGTGCCAAATTTCATATGCCAAATGGCAATGTGGAGAGCAAAAACCTACCGATCTCCATGCAACGATTGACCTATGATGAGCTACACCGAGTCCTCTTGCTCATGCACTATAGCTTCTATAGAGCTAGATCCATCGTAGAGCGACCAAGAGCTGTTCATTGACACCGCTAGCACGATAGTTACTTTGTATGGACGTTACATGCTAAACGGCAACGTAGAGAGCAAAAACATATCGATCTCCACACAACAGTTGACCTATGATGACATACACCTAGTCCTCTTGCTCACGCGCTATAGCTTTTGTAGAGCTGGATCCATGGTAGAGCGGCCAAGAGCCGTTCATTGACACCGCTAGCACGATAGTTACTTTGTATGGACATTACATGCTAAATGGCAACATAGAGAGCAAAAACCTATCGATGATCTCCATGTAATGGTCGACCTATGATGAACTACATTGAGTACTCTTGCTAACTCACTATAGCTTTTGGAGAGCTAGATCCATAGTAGAGCGGCCAGGAGCCGTTCATTGACACCGCTACCATGGTAGTTACTTTCTATACATGTTACGTGCTAAATGGCAACGTAGAGAGAAAAAACCTACCAATCTCCATGCAACGATTGACCTATGATGACCTACACTGAGTCCTCTTGTCACACACTATAGCTTCTATAGAGCTGGATCCATGGTAGAGCGACCAAGAGCCGTTCATTGACACCTCTAGCACGATAGACTTTGTATGGACGTTACCTGCTAAATGGCAATGTAGAGAGCAAAAACCTATCGATCTCCACGCAACAGTTGACCTATGACGAACTACACTGAGTACTCTTGCTAATGCACTATAGCTTCTGGAGAGCTGGATCCATGGTAGAGCTGCCAGGAGCCGTTCATTGACACCGCTACCACGGTAGTTACTTTGTATACATGTTACGTGCTAAATGGCAATGTGGAGAGCAAAAACCTACCGATCTCCATGCAACGATTGACCTATGATGAGCTACACCGAGTCCTCTTGCTCATGCGCTATAGCTTCTATAGAGCTAGATCCATCGTAGAGCGACCAAGAGCTGTTCATTGACACCGCTAGCACGATAGTTACTTTGTATGGACGTTACATGCTAAACGGCAACGTAGAGAGCAAAAACATATCGATCTCCACACAACAGTTGACCTATGATGACATACACCTAGTCCTCTTGCTCACGCGCTATAGCTTTTGTAGAGCTGGATCCATGGTAGAGCGGCCAAGAGCCGTTCATTGACACCGCTAGCACGATAGTTACTTTGTATGGACATTACGTGCTAAATGGCAACGTAGAGAGCAAAAACCTATCGATCTCCACACAACGGTCGACCTATGATGACATACACCGAGTCCTCTTGCTCACGCACTATAGCTTTTGCAGAGCTGGATCCATGATAGAGTGGCCAAGAGTCGTTCATTGACATCGCTAGCACGATAGTTACTTTGTATGGACGTTACGTGCTAAATGGCAATATAGAGAGCAAAAACCTATCGATCTCCACACAACGGCCGACCTATGATGACATACACCAAGTCCTCATGCTCACGCACTATAGCTTTTATAGAGCTGGATCCATGGTAGAGCGGCCAAGAGCCGTTCATTGACACCGCTAGCACGATAGTTACTTTTTGTATGGACGTTACATGCTAAATGGCAACATAGAGAGCAAAAACCTATCGATGATCTCCATGTAATGGTCGACCTATGATGAACTACATTGAGTACTCTTGCTAACTCACTATAGCTTTTGGAGAGCTAGATCCATAGTAGAGCGGCCAGGAGCCGTTCATTGACACCGCTACCATGGTAGTTACTTTCTATACATGTTACGTGCTAAATGGCAACGTAGAGAGCAAAAACCTATCGATCTCCATGCAATGATTGACCTATGATGACCTGCACCGAGTCCTCTTGCTCACGCACTATAGCTTCTGTAGAGCCGGATCCATGGTAGAGCGGCCGAGAGCTGTTCATTGACACCGCTAGCACGATGGTTACTTTGTATGGACGTTACGTGCTAAATGGCAACGTAGAGAGCAAAAACCTATCGATCTCCACACAAAGGTCGACCTATGATGACATACACTGAGTTCTCTTGCTCATGCACTATAGCTTTTGTAGAGCTGGATCCACGGTAGAGCGGCCAAGAGCCGTTCATTGACACCGCTAGCACGATAGTTACTTTGTATAGACGTTACGTGCTAAATGGCAACGTAGAGAGCAAAAAACTATCGATCTCCACACAACGGTCGACCTATGATGACATACACTGAATCCTCTTGCTCATGCACTATAGCTTTCGTAGAGCTGGATCCATGGTAGAGCGGCCAAGAGCCGTTAATTGACACTACTAGCACGATAGTTACTTTGTGTGGATGTTACGTGCTAAATGGCAACATAGAGAGCAAAAACCTATCGATCTCCACACAATGGTCGACCTATGATGACATACACCGAGTCCTCTTGCTCACGCACTATAGCTTTTGTAGAGCTGGATCCATGGTTGAGCGGCCAAGAGCCGTTCATTGACACCGCTAGCACGATAGTTACTTTTTGTATGGCCGTTACATGCTAAATGGCAACGTAGAGAGCAAAAACCTATCGATCTCCCTAGAACGGTCGACCTATGATGAACTACACTAAGTACTCTTGCTAACGCACTATAGCTTCTGGAGCGCTGGATCCATGGTAGAGCGGTCAGGAGCCGTTGATTGACACCGCTACCACGGTAGTTACTTTATATACATGTTACGTGCTAAATGGCAACGTAGAGAGCAAAAACCTACCAATCTCCACGCAACGATTGACCTATGATGACCTACACCGAGTCCTCTTGCTCACACACTATAGCTTCTGTAACACCTCAGGTGTTAGTCACCAGCTAAGCAGCGAGATTGGACTTAATCAAGATATGACAAGTGATGATCCCAATCTCTAGGTCATACCATCTCCATCTACCTTGATCATTGGAGAAGTTTCATGAATTGGAATAAGTAGTCACATGAAATGATAGCTATATCCTTGCCTGAAAGGCTTTATCAAGTGTATGAGTACATGGAGTGTCAACCAAGCCTAGCCATGTTGCCCAAAGAACTCTAATTGGATTTAGAAATAAAAGTCATGAAGGGTACATGTTGAGCAAATATCAAGAAAGTGCTCAAATGAGGTTAAAACCCTAGTTTAGAGCTTTATCAAGTTGCTGCTTTGACCAATAGAAAAGTATAGTTTATACTCATATTCTGAAGTTTGACCTTAAATGAAAGTTGAAATATAAGTTGTATATAACAAACTTTCTATAAGAGCCAAGTCATGACTTAGCTTGTAAGCAAGTTAAACAAGAGCTCCAAAATTGAATCTGCTGCAGTTTTCCAGGATTTAGAATTTTTCCAAGTCCAGGAGCTGTTTAGTGAATGTCGTTAGGTTGACATCTCACGTTCTCATGTTTTTGTTAAGCAACTTGAGTTGATCCAAAAATAGAAGTTGAAGGTAACACAATGAAGAAGAGCTTGCCAAAGGTTGGGTTCGATTTGAGAAATTTTGGTCAGTCAATTGGAGCAAACACCGAAGCTAGGTTTAACCCTAATCAAAACATTGATGCTGTCATATTTAGTGTTAATTACTCGCTAATCTGGACATCAAATGACCATACTCCCTTAATGGAAGTTATAGAGAATCACGTGGTGATCAACGTTGCTTTAAGGCCCAACTCCAAATTCGGTCTCGAGCTGTCCCGTAAAACGGCCCACGAGAAGCCCATGTCGACACCGCAAGTCGCCTCGACGAAATGCAACAATGGGCGACGCGTGGTGACCACGCGACCTCCCTTGCGCGAGCAGCACCCCCACCTCCCTAGACGCGTGTCCCTGCCCTCCCCTGCACCTCCAAAGTGGACACCGAGCTCCTCCACCCGCCCTCACTGTTCTCCGCCCCCGCCGTTGCCTTGTGCTCACTCTGGGCGCCGCTTGTCGTGGCGCCGTCGCCATGGCCGCCATGGCCGAGCGGCTAGCTCGAGCGGCCGGCCGCTGCCGCAGGCGCTGCTCACCCTACTCCTCCTCCGTGGCACAGCCCAGCAACCACCGTAGCTCCGCGACTCCCAAACCCTAGCCGAAGAGCCACCGTCGCCGGAGAACCACGCCACGGCGGCCGTCGCCCCCTCACGTGTCGGGTCCCGGCCACCTCGAGCCGCTGGCCGGCCGCCCGTAGCCAGGCGTGGCTGCAGCAGGTCTCTGCCGGGGCTCACGCTGCCCTCCCCTGTGTTGCCCCGCCGTCGGCCGGTCACCAGCCGGAGCCGTCGAGCGCCCGAGCCCGAAGCTCGCTCGCCTCCTCCTTCTCTCGGCTCTGTTCTCCGTCAAAGGAAGAAGAAGGGAGTCATTTAGAAATAGAAACTCTTTCTTGTGTTCATTTTGCAAAATGACTAGAGAGAGTAGATTACATTTATGGGCTTGGTTAATTTCAGAAGAATCCTGTGTTCACTTTGCAAATGTGCTCCTTTTCTCGTATTTCGAAATTATAAATTCTCTTATTTTGGCTGAACTTTTATAATTCGTAGTAATTCATAGAAAAATCTTAAAATAGCAAATGAGGGCTTTTTGGAATCCTTGTGAGTAGATCTATCCAGTGGTATGATAATATTGCATGTTTTAAAAGAAATTTTGTGCAGTAAAATTTAATCTTTGTTATCTAGGTTTTGCTTTTGTTATTTGCATATCTCAAGTTATAGTGCTCCATTTGATGTAAAATTGTAATGGTATGCTACTGATATTATGTTTGTACTGTGATAAAAATTTGAGGTTCATTGGATGCAGTTTGATTGACTTATTTATTTATCTTGCTTAATGTCTAGGAATCGGATTTAATTGATTGTTAATTCAAATAAAAATGTAAAAATGGAAAATATGGTTCCACTGCCTTTCTATGATATTCTTGTGACTTATAGATGCTTAATATGGCCAAGTGTTTATAGAAAATGTAGAGTTTTAGATTTAAGTTGCTCTCACATGCTTAATAGCAATTAAGATTTGTCTTTTTTATAGAGGTTGCTATACTTATTCAAATGTTATGAAATTTGGATAGTAGACTTTTGGAAGTATATGTAAGCTACTGTAATTTCATTATAATTTACTGTGCACTTTTGATATGTGTTCTATATATGCTCCTTATTCCACCTAGTTATATAAATAAATGGAAAAGGGTATGAAAATAACTTATTTAGGAGTGGTCATCATGTTTTCTGGTGTTTATTCAATATATTTCAACTGTTGGTAACATTGCTTATGCCCCAGTTGATGTTTAAAACATGAGTGAAATATTATTTGCTCAAATTATTCCATTCGGAGGCTTTCTGGACAGTTTCTAGAACTTTGATGATTGCACTTTGTTAATGATGCATTTTGTAAAACTTGTCTACAACAAAGTTGTAGATAACCTACATATCTAGCTTTTGTTAAATTTTCATAGCTATAGCTTTTATAGTTTGTGAGTTATGGCTGTGTAATGTTCAGCTTCAGAAATGGCGTCTCTCTGGAATTTCTAGACCTGATCCTGTACATGTGTAATTTTGACTGCTAAATTTGTGAATCATGCTTTGATGATTAAAGATGAATTGTATACAATTTCATAAGCTTTCCAGATTGTCTTGTTTCAATTCATTTGAAGTTATAGAACTCTAGATATAATTTATTACTCAGCTGCTACCTGTATGTCCAGAATTTGGTTAAAATTCTAGTTCTAGTTGTTTGCTTTGTGTGTTGCTAAGTGTGACTCATGTCTTTATTGATGGTTAGGTAATATACCTAAGATCTTGTGATATTAGTGTCATGTTTCATATGCTTGTTATCTATATGTTTGGTATGATTGTGAATAGCTTACTCCCTAATGTGCTCATGTCATCTAGTGTGACTATGCTAGCTTGTCTTGCTTATTGTAAGTAATGCATCACCAATTGCACTTCCATGTATTGATACATATGCATTGTGCATCTCAGCTAGGTACGTTAGCTGAACTACGTGAAGGATGAGATATTGGAGTCAAACCCGAAGACGGTGCAAGCTAACATCACTGACTTTGGGTCATATTCCAGGCAAGCCCCGGAGCATTCTAAGTCTCCCACCCTTTTATAAAATGCAATTGAGTACTTTATGTTATTTATTGCATTAAGTTATAGGAGTTGATTGGAAACACTTGCTGCATATATATCCTCTTATTGTCCAGCAAATTATACCTTGAATCCTATTTAGGTTCAGGAATCGAGATAAATGCTTAGCCATGCTTAGACCGGTAGAAGTCGGGTGATTTCCTGTCATCCGCGAGATATAGGGTGTTACTTCTCTGGTCACAGTTGGCTATATGTGCTATTGTGGAAAAGAACCATATGATAAATTAAAAGAAGACCGGGCAGGGACAGTGGACCCTGTCTAGTCGTTTAAGGACTGGAAGCGTTGTCCGTTCTTGGTCATGTTGAACGCAGCCCAACACATAGTTGGCCGCACCCGAGAATCTGACAGTGAAGTCGAGTAGCTCAACTCAAGACGGGAACACGGGGGGCGGTTGGGCAATTCGCGGGAAGCGGCATACTAGACCAAGGGCAAGCATGTATAACTGATCCTGGCGGCGTCCTTGGGTTATCATGGCTTGGACATCCTGGCTACCGACTTTCCGGTTTTGCCGACGCAGAACCGGACCCGCGCCTGAGTTGTACATGGGTAACCTAAGGTGAATCTGATCCAGTGCGCCTAGGTGTGTGTTGGGAATACCCCCTGAGCTCAGTAGGAATCGATTCGAATCGCCGTCTCTCCCGGATAGTGAGAACTTGACTATTGCCTCCGGCTTCATAGAACTCACTAAGTAATGATGGTTCTAATGTTGATGATGATCACAATGATGATGATAATGATAGCTGGAATAAACCTGATTTGGTTATTAATGTTTGTATATAATCAAGTGATTACTTAGTACAGGTGCTAATCTATATGAAAGGTTAATTAACAATAACCTACTGTTAGTATAATAAAATATTGCTCTCATATCACTTATGCTTTTATGCAAAATGTTGTCAAGCTAGCCCACCTACATAAAGCCTTGCATACTCCTTGGTGTCACTTTATTTCTGGTTTATGATGGGTAAGTCTAGCTGAGTACACTCTCGTACTCAGGGTTTATTCCCACTTATTGCAGGTTGTGATGTATCATGGCTACTGCAAGAATTGGATGACTCCTACCATAGCGGTGGAGTATGATCATGGGCATGATCCTTCTTATCTTATCTATAATGCTTTTGTTGGATTGACCTTGGTACTGGCATGTATTTTGATGTTAAATTTCATATTATCTTGCTTTCGCTACTCTTGAACTTATGTTGTAATAATTATTTTGTACTCTGATGTATATTAAACTACTTGTGAAAAGGATGTGACATTTAACTTGTTTTATTGAATCATTACGATCTTGGCTTATATGTTGGTTGGTTTGAAGTCCTTCGTGATTTCAGTGGACTACCGAGATTATATGGGCTCAAGTGTGAAAATTTAGTCACTTTGGTAATTATTTTTATACTTGTGCTCTTATAATTTGGACGGTTCTGTTACACCGGCATCGAGCAAGATTCAACATTAAACATGTCATTTGTGTATTTGAAACAAAAGTTTTTGTTTGCAAAAGATTAGTTTTGATAAAACTATTAGCTACATATTATATATATGTAGGTGTGTTCAAATCTAAATTTGAAAACTTAAGTGTGCCAGTGGTCAAATCCTTTATGCCCAAATAAGGACTCTTAGGTGGCTTATATAAGTACTAACTTGGGGGGTTTTTTAATTTTTGCATCTACGCCCAGGCCAAGGTATGTATGTTTGATGACCGCACTATGGCTACCCTGTGGTCTAATGGTGGAGGTAGCCCACATATATGAATAAGTCATATGTATGCATTAGAAAGTTGAGATGTAAGAGCATGATCGTCCAACTGGCGGTCTAGGGAAGTGCTAGATTATGGTACTAGAATAATTGTCATGTTAAAACCATGCAATTAGGAAGGTATTTAATTGTGGGTATATCTGTCAGGTAGTTGTGGTGCTGAAGCATGTATGTTGGGGCATGCATGCGGAAAGTACTTAGTTTACTGCTTTTCTTGGAATTTGTTGTTTGTGCTATATTGGGGAACTGTTGGGCTGCAATGAAATCTTCTGCAGGTACGCTAACCACGAATGCATAGATTAAATCTACATGACGACTAGTTATATATCGAGAGTGCGTGTTATGCCACCGACATAGAACGTGATTGCCACCTCAGCCGGGCAATTCAGTGAGGATCGAATAGGACGAACCATGCATGCATCATCATGGTTATTGCTTTGCACATAACTATGCTCCTCTCACCTTTGTTTCTAATAATAAGTAACTTGTGATTGATGTAATGCTACTGTCTTTTCCGCGTGGAGTAGATAAGAATGCTTTGTTCTATGTTGTTTGAAATGAATGATTGTCGTTGGTGTGTGCTTAGCCTTGTCTGCTCAGCCCTGCATTGTATGTTTGCTTTCTATGAGATTGCATAACAAGTTGGTAGTGGCTGAAATTCTGACCTTTTGAAACTAAAAACATGTAGAGATACCTTGATAGAAACCAATACATGCTCATTTAAATATAATGTCATGTTCTTTCTTTCAAGTTATTTTACATTAGTTCTTTGGTCATATATGTGAAAGCATGCTAGTAAACAAATATATAGATACTTTCTTGTGATGCTTCTAATGTCAGTTAGCTAAGTAAAAATATTGCTTAGTTTTGATAGAAAGAGTTGAGGTTACAAACTTGACCTTGGGTGTTCTTTAGTTTTTGCCTAGTGGCGAATATTTTGCTTCATCAAGCTTTTGCAAAGTTACTTTGGATCTTACTTAAATAATTAGAACCCCATAAACCTCACCTCTCATCCATGGCCGCCACCATCATGGATAGGGTCGAGCTCACCACAGCCCATGCATGTCACATCCATGTAGAAGCTTCCTTACATCACTAGAAAGCCATAGGAACAAACCCCACTCGATTCGAAGTCCGGATGCCCAAGAATCGATCCCAACAAGTTTGCAATGATATGCTGAAAACTGCAGATTTCGTGATTCTGTTAGGGAGGGGTGTTTCATGTTGTAGATAATTTAGTCGTCTATGCTGTCCATAAATTTCATGATTTTATCCCATCAGGTTTGGGAGCTATGAATTTTAGAGTTCACTGTCAGGTTTGGATTGCATGCTGGGCAGATCTGATGTTTTGTGTAATTCGACCATGTTAACTTCAAAACTAGCCATTGTTGATAACTAGGAAGTTTCAGTGTTTTTCATAAGCTTTCCAAATTGTTAAAGAACAACAGTTTTTGGATAGCTAGAACTCCAGCTATGAGTTTGTAAAGCGAAAAGACAGAATTTGTCCAAATCTAGACAAAGAATGTCTTCTTTGTGTTCTTTACCTTTACTAGCTGTAGAATTATCTTAATATGATAATAAGTAAGTTTTAGACAACTTAATAATCTTTCTATCAAGTTAAGAATCACACTCATTGGATCTCTAAAACTCTAGTTATATATCTCTAAAGTTCATGTCAGTTTTCTGTCCAAGTTTATGCAAACCTAGTTTGGTCATGTTAACTTAGGGAATAGTTTTTTATATGAATAACCAAGTTGGGGTAAATTTCCTAAGCCTTCGAGAAAGTCTAGGATCACCTTTGTCTGATGCCTACAACTCTACTTTTGATTGAAATACACGTGCTTGCTGCGTTACTATATGTCTTGGTTCTGTAGAGCTGCATGATAGTATTTTTCATTCTTGTTAACTTGGTGTTTGCTCTAGGTGTTTGCTAGCCTTGCATGAGACTTTCTAAAATGCTAGTTCTTGTGTGTGGTATGTCTATGTGTCCTTGGTGTAGCCATAACCAGAATCTTTTGGATTCTTTGCTACTTTTCTTACAAATCATCATGTACCTAAAAAAATTAGCTTTATCCACCTGTTTGGTAGCATATCTTACTTCCTGATTGATCTTTGTAAATAGGTCAATGTATAGTGTTGTTGTATATGAGTGCTTGCTTTGTGTGAGTTTGTGCTTTGAATGGTTGCTTAAGCCCATTGTTTGAGTTCTCAAGTGCTTGTTAAGCTGTCATGTTTGGGTGGATACTTGTTGTCTAACTACTGCCATAGTCGTAGCCTCGTTTGTCCTTGGTGAGTACATGAGTGTCGAATAGCTCATCTTAGAACAACGCTTCTGTCATGATAATCGCATGGTTGTTGTCTCCGATTAAGTTCCCCATCTTAGGAACCTGTGCCTGTAGACATGGTTGTTAACCTTTGAGTTTTATGTTATAAAAACTTGTAACCATGCCTATGTTCAAACCGTAAGCCCCAGGCCAGACCCTTGATGTTTGCGTATGGCATAGATGTGCACCCTTGTGAAGATCCTAGTTTGTTTGACCAAACCAGTTGAGCTTTCGTTAGTGCCATCCCTTGACCATGGTGGTTTCTTCCTAGAGGTGAGGACCCTTGCGTGATCGACCAACCCTGTTAATATCTTGCTAAAGGCCAGCCCTTGACCTTGGTTGCTTTTGCTAGTTGTAGAGACCATAACAAAGTCTAAGTTGGACCTCTTAGTTGCCTATCCTTTTGATGATCTGGTGCGGCGTTAATCCCTCGCTGTTTGATCTTGAAATCTTTTGCTTGAATATCATGTAGTTACCGTATCAATTCAATCTCTAATTGGTCTGTCAAGTTGTTGTCTTGGAAGTTTACTCAATTCATCTCGATGCTCCAAGATCTTTATATGTCCAACATTCTTCATTATATCGGCTTTGCCCTTAGAGTTTATTCCATTCATCTCTAACATTTCTAATTCACGGGATGCTTATCAATCTTGATCTCATGATCTTACTTACCATGACCGAGTCTCATGTTAATCACTTACTTAATAATTCCTTGGTGGACGCAAGGTCTGTGTAGAAATAAAGCAAGAATCTCATGTTCAGTTGTCTTCGGCAGTTAATCCGTGTTCTCTGGTGCTATGTTTTGATCTTTGAATCGCACTTTTGTTCACTCCAAATCCTGCGACTACTTTTGCTCGCTATCCCTCCTCTAAATGGTGCTTGTTCTTGGGATCCAATCTGTGCCATTTGAGATTTCCTGTTGGGTGTAAGATCAGTAATGGTGTTATGGTTAGCATTCTATGGTGCCGTTACGGAACCTAGGGCATCCTTGTGGGCGGCCGACACATGGTTGTGCTGCTAGGTGCGCACTGGTATCGAGGTTGCTAGTCATAATCCATTACAGAAATTATACCGATAAATATATCCTTGTGATCTTTCCTTAGTTGGCTTCCCATATGTTATCAAAAGATCCATATATCCACAACCCAATGTATGCTCCACGAAATTTCTCATTGGTTGTAGGCTTTGTAATGAGGTTATGATCAAGAACTATTGGTGCCATGACAAAACTGAGGGCAACTTGTGGATTGCAACCACACAGTTATGTTGCTCAGCACGCATGGGTATCGTGGTTTTAGTCATGACCCATTACGGAACCACACCAATAAGTTGTCCTGTTGTGAGCTTTTCCTTGGTTATCCCTCTGTTCATCCTAATGCCCTCGTCAAGCTTGGTGTTGTGGCGCTTCCTTCCAAAGTCACAAAGAGGATGACCTTTGAAGAACTAGTCACTGACATAAATAGAGGCCTCCGCTTTATCCTGTCCGTGAACCATGGTAACTTTTATGCAGTAGTTAATACCAACTGATCGAATAAAAAGGACGCACAACACTTAAAGTTGGATCAGTTATCAGACAGCCAAAGACTAATGGACATGTATGTTTCTTTACAAGTCACCCGATGCTGATTCCTTCCTGCTAATTCCCTGGAGTCACTTGAAGGCTACACATGCCGTTAAAATCAACCCTCTCATGTTGTGACCCCTTTTCTGCTGACTTTCATGGTGATTGTCGGTGTTGGAATCAACAAGTTCTTATTGTAGAAGTCGAAGCCTTAGAGCTCTTTAGTGTTGAGAGACAACTTATTAGTTATCCAAAGGAAGGATAAATCTCCATCTAGGTAATGACTCTTTGGTAGCTATAAAGGCTATGTGTCATAGAAAATTATTATAAAGGGAAATCTATAGACTAGCTAGGAATGCTTGGGTCAGTCTCACTTTCAAACCTTGCAGTAAACGCGTCAGCTCTATCTTGAACAATCACACAAATCGAAGAAGATACTTTATCAACTTGAAGAGTATTAGTACCAGTCCCTTATCCTCGAGTAGTCAAGGTGTCCTGATCTGTAGACTGCCATGAGTGCAATCAAAGACCATTTGAGAAGTGTTTGACAACATAAATAGAATTATGTTTTGAGTGTTGCTTGATCCTAACAGACGATGCCTCAATGTCAAAAGTAATTCATTCAAACCAGTTATGGTGCGGTGCAAGTCAATCAACCCTACTGTGCAACTGTGCTGTGAAGTACAATTTGTACCCAATTTGCTTGATAGCGAACTATTTCTCTAGTTTGGTGAATGCTTGCAACCTTTGTTGCCCTCCAAACCTCGCTGTTGTCTTTCTTCAGGAGTAGGTGTCAAATTGCTCACTATCCTTTGTTACCCTCGTTGTGTTTTTACCCAAAAGGTTGCATCCGATTCAACACAAATAACTGTTACCACTTGGATGCAAAAGGTTTCCCTAACGAAGGACCGTCGAGAACGTGGAAGCCAACGAAGTTAGCTATCACCTTCACCACTTACTTCATAGACCTAGGTGCTATAGTGTTGCTATCAGAGAAAGAGAATTACACACATAGAACCTTATGTAGTTTTCCATCGATTGGTATCTAAGTGATGAGCTGTCACCACAATCGTAGACCTCGTCTTTTGGTTAGCCGGTTTTTCCCATCACTTCAGAGAATGTTATCCAATCCTTGATCTAATGCTTCTTGGAAGGTTGTACTCAAGCCATTTTGGTAGAGGACTGCTTTTCAAACTTCGTGAACTAACGTAGGACCACTGCATTAACTATCCTTCTAGATATTTGCGATCTAGTGCAAGTTTGTATGGCCTATGCTACATTCTCCTATCAAGCCGATACTTGTGAGTAATCAATTTATGAACCAAATGATCTTCATCTATCAAGAACGATATGCTATGTTGTCTTGGATTTCTCCTAAAGTAACAATACTACATGGAAGTCAATGAAGGAAATTTTTCAGATAAGAGTTCACTCCCCAATGACGTGAAAGATCGGAAAGTTGTCCTATTGTTAAAATTCATTCTCACCCTCCGAAGTATGATGAGCATAACAATATGTTGGACGAGGTTGATAAATGGAGCCACCACTTTTGGTGCTTTATTGTTAAACCCTCAATACAGCTAGTTGTGCTTATCGCCCTGATGCAATTTGAGCAACTATGTGCTTTGCCATAGTTATGAGTAAGTGATACATTTCTCTTCCCTTGAAAATTCTTTCATCCTGAATCTCGAGACGTGATTCCTTTAAGGGGGAAGGGCTGTAACACCTCAGGTGTTAGTCACGAGCTAAGCAGCGAGATTGGACTTAATCAAGATATGACAAGTGATGATCCTAATCTCTAGCTCATACCATCTCCATCTACCTTGATCATTGGAGAAGTTTCGTGAATTGGAATCAGTAGTCACATGAAATGATAAGCTACATCCTCGCCTGAAAGGCTTTATCAAGTGCATGAGTACATGGAGTGTCAACCAAGCCTAGCCATGTTGCCCAAAGAACTCTAATTGGATTTAGAAACAAAAGTCATGAAGGGTCCATGTTGAGCAAATATCAAGAAAGTGCTCAAATGAGGTTAAAACCCTAGTTTAGAGCTTTATCAAGTTGCTGCTTTGACCAATAGAAAAGTATACTTTATACTCATATTCTAAAGTTTGACCTTAAATTAAAGTTGAAATATAAGTTGTATATAACAAACTTTCTATAAGAACCAAGTCATGCTTTAGCTTGTAAGCAAGTCAAACAAGAGCTCCAAAATTGAATCTGCTGCAGTTTTCCAGAATTTAGAATTTTTCCAAGTCCAGGAGCTGTTTAGTGAATGTCGTTAGGTTGACATCTCACGTTCTCATGTTTTTGTTAAGCAACTTGAGTTGATCCAAAAATAGAAGTTGAAGGTAACACAATGAAGAAGAGCTTGCCAAAGGTTGGGTTCAATTTGAGAAATTTTGGTCAGTCAATTGGAGCAAACACCGAAGCAAGGTTTAACCCTAATCAAAACGTTGATGCTGTCATATTTAGTGTTAATTACTCGCTAATCTAGACATCAAATGACCATACTCCCTTAATGGAAGTTATAGAGAATCACGTGGTGATCAACTTTGCTTTAAGGCCCAACTCCAAATTCGGTCTCGAGCTGTCTCAGAAACGGCCCACGAGAAGCCCATGTCGACACCTGCAAGTCGTCTGACGAAATGCCACAATGGGCGACGCGTGGTGACCACGCGGCCTCCATGCGCGAGCAGCACCCCACCTCCCTGGACACGTGTCCCTGCCCTCCCTGCACCTCCAAAGTGGACACCGAGCTCCTCCACTCCGCCCTCACTCATTCTCTGCCCTCGCCGTTGCCTTGTGCTCGCTCTGGCGCCGCTTGTCGTGGGCGCCGTCGCCATGGCCGCCATGGCCGAGCAGAGCTCGAGCGGCCGCTGCTGCTGCAGGCGCTGCTCACCCTACTCCTCCTCCGTGGCGCTGCCCAGCAACCACCGCAGCTCCGCGACTCCCAAACCCTAGCCGGAGAGCCACCGCCGCCGGAGAACCACGTCCACGGCGGCCGTCGCCCTCACGTGTCGGGTCTGGCCGCCTCGAGCCGCTGCTGGCCAGGCCGTAGCCTTGGCGTGGCTATAGCAGGTTCTGCCGGCGCTCACGCTGCCCTCCCTGTGTTGCCCTGCCGCCGTCGGCCAGTCACCAGCCGGAGCCCGTCGAGCGCCCGAGCCCGAGCTTGCTCTGGCCTCCTTCTCTCGGCTCTGTTCTCCGTCAAAAGAAGAAGAAGGGAGTCATTTAGAAATAGAAACTCTTTCTTGTGTTCATTTTGCAAAATGACTAGAGAGAGTAGATTACATTTATGGGCTTGGTTAATTTCAGAAGAATCCTGTATTCACTTTGCAAATGTGCTCCTTTTCTGTATTTCGAAATTATTAATTCTCTTATTTTGGCTGAACTTTGATAATTCGTAGTAATTCATAGAAAAATCTTAAAATAGCAAATGAGGGCTTTTTGGAATCCTTGTGAGTAGATCTATCCAGTGGTATGATAATATTGCATGTTTTAATAGAAATTAAGATTTGTCTTTTTTATAGAGGTTGCTATACTTATTCAAATGTTATGAAATTTGGATAGTAGACTTGTGGGAGTATATGTAAGCTACTGTAATTTCATTATAATTTACTGTGCACTTTTGATATGTGTTCTATATATGCTCCTTATTCCACCTAGTTATATAAATAAATGGAAAAGGGTATGAAAATAACTTATTTAGGAGTGGTCATCATGTTTTCTGGTGTTTATTCAATATATTTCAACTGTTGGTAACATTGCTTATGCCCCATTGATGTTTGAAACATGAGTGAAATATTATTTGCTCAAATTATTCCATTTGGAGGCTTTCTGGACAGTTTCTAGAACTTTGATGATTGCACTTTGTTAATGATGCATTCTGTAAAACTTGTTTATAACAAAGTTGTAGATAACCTACATATCTAGCTTGTGTTAAATTTTCATAGCTATAGCTTTTATATTTTGTGAGTTATGGCTGTGTAATGTTCAGCTTCAGAAATGGCTTCTCTCTGGAATTTCTAGACCTGATCCTGTACATGTGTAATTTTGACCTGCTAAATTTGTGAATCATGCTTTGATGATTAAAGATGAATTGTAGACAATTTCATAAGCTTTCCAGATTGTCTTGTTTCAATTCATTTGAAGTTATAGAACTCTAGATATAATTTATTACTCAGCTGCTACCTGTATGTCTAGAATTTGGTTAAAATTCTAGTTCTAGTTGTTTGCTTTGTGTGTTGCTAAGTGTGACTCATGTCTTTATTGATGGTTAAGTAATATACCTAAGATCTTGTGATATTAGTGTCATGTTTCATATACTTGTTATCTATATGTTTGGTATGATTGTGAATAGTTTACTCCCTAATGTGCTCATGTCATCTAGTGTGACTATGCTAGCTTGTCTTGCTTATTATAAGTAATGCATCACCTATTGCACTTCCATGTATTGATACATATGCATTGTGCATCTCAGCTAGGTACGTTAGCTGAACTACGTGAAGGATGAGATATTGGAGTCAAACCCGAAGACGGTGTGCAAACTAACATCACTGACTTTGGGTCATATTCCAGGCAAGCCCCGGAGCATTCTAAGTCTCCCACCCTTTTATAAAATGCAATTGAGTACTTTATGTTATTTATTGCATTAAGTTATAGGAGTTGATTGGAAACACTTGCTGCATATATATCCTCTCCTTGTCCAGCAAATTATACCTTGAATCCTATTTAGGTTTAGGAATCGAGATAAATGCTTAGCCATGCTTAGACCGGTAGAAGTCGGGTGATTTTCTGTCATCAGCGAGATATAGGGTGTTACTTCTCTGGTCACGGTTGGCTATATGTGCTATCGTGGGAAACAACCATATGATAAATTAAAAGAAGACCGGGCAGGGACAGTAGACCCTGTCTAGTCGTTTAAGGACTGGACGCGTTGTCCGTTCTTGGTCATGTTGAACGCAGCCCAACACATAGTTGGCCGGACCCGAGCGTCTGACCGCGAAGCCGAGTAGCTCAACTCAAAACGGGAACACGGGGGCGGTTAGGCAATTCGCGGGAAGCGACATACTAGACCAAGGGCAAGCATGTATAACTGATCCCGGCGGCGTCCTTGGGTTATCATGGCTTGGACATCCTGGCTACCGACTTTTCGGTTTTGCCGACGCGAGAACCGGGCCCGCGCCTGAGTTGTACCAAGGGTAACCTAAGGCGACTCTGATCCAGTCTGCCTGGGTGTGTGTTGGGAATACCCCATGAGCTCAATAGGAATCGATTCGAATCGCCGTCTCTCCCGGATAGTGAGAACTTGACTATTGCCTCCGGCATCGTAGAACTCACTAAGTAATGATGGTTCTAATGTTGATGACGATCATAATGATGATGATAATGATAGCTGAAATAAACCTGATATGGTTATTAATGTTTATATATAATCAAGTGATTGCTTAGTACAGGTGCTAATCTATATGAAAGGTTGATTAACAATAACCTACTGTTAGTATAATAAAATATTGCTCTCATATCACTTATGCTTTTATGCAAAATGTTGTCAAGCTAGCCCACATACATAAAGCCTTGCATACTCCTTGGTGTCACTTTATTTCTGGTTTATGACGCGTAAGTCTAGCTGAGTACATTCTCGTACTCAGGGTATATTCCCACTTATTGCAGGTTGTGATGTATCATGGCTACTGCAAGAATTGGATGACTCCTACCATAGCGGTGGAGTATGATCATGGGCATGATCCTTCTTATCTTATCTATAATGCTTTTATTGGATTGACCTTGGTACTGGCATGTATTTTGATGTTAAATTTCATATTATCTTGCTTTTGCTACTCTTGAACTTATGTTGTAATAATTATTTTGCACTCTGATGTATATTAAACTACTTGTGAAAATGATGTGACATTTGACTTGTTTTATTGAATCATTACGATCTTGGCTTATATGTTGGTTGGTTTGAAGTCCTTCGTGATTTCAGTGGACTACCGAGATTATATGGGCTCAAGTGTGAAAATTTAGTCACTTTGGTGATTATTTTTATACTTGTGCTCTTATAATTTGGACGGTTCTGTTACAGCTTCTATAGAGCTGGATCCATGGTAGAGCGACCAAGAGCCGTTCATTGACACCGCTAGCACGATAGTTACTTTGTATAGACGTTACATGCTAAATGGCAATGTAGAGAGCAAAAACCTATCGATCTCCACACAACAGTTGACCTATGACGAACTATACAGAGTACTCTTGCTAATGCACTATAGCTTTTAGAGAGCTGGATCCATGGTAGAGCTGCCAGGAGCCGTTCATTGACACCGCTACCACGGCAGTCACTTTGTATACATGTTACGTGCTAAATGGCAATGTAGAGAGCAAAATTCTACCGATCTCCATGCAATGATTGACCTATGATGACCTACACCGAGTCCTCTTGCTCATGCACTATAGCTTCTATAGAGCTGGATCCATGGTAGAGCGACCAAGAGCTGTTCATTGACACCGCTAGCACGATAGTTACTTTGTATGGATGTCACATGCTAAATGGCAACGTAGAGAGCAAAAACATATCGATCTCCACACAACAGTTGACTTATGATGATATACACCGAGTCCTCTTGCTCATGCACTATAGCTTTTGTAGAGCTGGATCCATGGTAGAGCGGCCAAGAGCCGTTCATTGACACCGCTAGCACGATAGTTACTTTGTATGGACGTTACGTGCTAAATGGCAATGTAGAGAGCAAAAACCTATCGATCTCTACACAACGGTCGATCTATGATGACATACACCAAGTCCTCTTGCTCACGCACTATAACTTGTATTGAGCTGGATCCATGGTAGAGCGGCCAAGAGCCGTTCATTGACACCGTTATCATGATAGTCACTTTTTGTATGGACATTACATGCTCGTAGAGAGCAAAAACCTATCGATCTCCACGCAACGGTAGAGCGGCCAGGAGCCGTTCATTGACACCGCTACCAGGGTAGTTACTTTGTATACATGTTACGTGCTAAATGGCAACGTAGAGAGCAAAAACCTATCGATCTCCATGCAACGATCGACCTATGATGACCTACACCGAGTCCTCTTGCTCACGCACTATAGCCTCTGTAGAGCTGGATCCATGGTAGAGCGGTCAAGAGCCGTTTATTGACACCGCTAGCACGATAGTTACTTTGTATGGACGTTACGTGCTACATGGCAATGTAGAGAGCAAAAACCTATCGATCTCCACACAACGCTCGACCTCTGATGACATACACCGAGTCCTCTTGCTCATGCACTATAGCTTTTCTAGAGCTAGATCCATGGTAGAGCGACGAAGAGTCGTTCATTGACACTGCTCGCACGATAGTTACTTTGTATGCACGTTAGTGCTAAATGGTAATGTAGAGTTCAAAAACCTATCGATCTCCACATAACGGTCGACCTATGATGACATACACCGAGTCCTCTTGCCCACGCACTATAGCTTTTGTAGAGCTGGATCGATGGTAGAGTGGCCAAGAGCCGTTCATTGACACCACGGTAGTTACTTTCTATACATGTTACGTGCTAAATGGCAACGTAGAGAGCATAAACCTATCGATCTCCATGCAAGGGTCGACCTATGACAAACTACATTGAGTACTCTTGCTAACTCACTATAGCTTTTGGAGTGCTAGATCCATGGTAGAGCGGCCAGGAGCCGTTCATTGACACCGCTACCATGGTAGTTACTTTGTATACATGTTACGTGCTAAATGGCAACGTAGAGAGCAAAAACCTATCGATCTCCACACAACGGTCGACCTATGATGACATACACTGAGTCTTCTTGCTCACGCACTATAGCTTTTGTAGAGCTGGATCCATGGTACAGCGGCCAAGAGCCATTCATTGACATCGCTAGCACGATAGTTACTTTTTATTTGGACGTTACATGCTAAATGGTAACATAGAGAGCAAAAACCTATCGATCTCCATGCAACAGTCGACCTATGATGAACTACACTGAGTACTCTTGCTAATGCACTATAGCTTCTGGAGAACTGGATCCATGGTAGAGCGGCCAGGAGCCCTTCATTGACACCTCTACCACGGTAGTTACTTTGTATACATGTTACGTGCTAAATGGCAGTGTAGAGAGGAAAAACCTATCGATCTCTATGCAACGATCGACCTATGATGACCTACACCGAGTCCGCTTGCCCACGCACTATAGCTTCTGTAGAACTGGATCCATGGTTGAGCGGCCAAGAGCCGTTCATTGACACCGCTAGCACAAGAGTTACTTTGTATGGACGTTACGTGCTAAATGGCAACTTAGAGAGCAAAACCTATCGATCTCCACACAACGGTCGACCTATGACTACATGCACTGAGTCCTCTTGCTCATGCACTGTAGCTTTTATAGAGCTAGATCCATGGTAGACCGGCCAAGAGCCGTTCAATGACACCGCTAGCAGGATAGTTACTTTATATGGACGTTACGTGCTAAATGGCAACGTAGAGAGGAAAAACCTATCGACCACCACACAATAGTCGACCTGTGATTACATACACTGAGTCCTCTTGCCCATGCATTATAGCTTTTGTAGAGCTAGATCCATGGTAGAGCGGCCAAGTGCCGTTCAATGACACCGCTAGCACGATAGTTACTTTGTATGGACGTTACGTGCTAAATGGCAACGTGGAGAGCAAAAACCTATCGATCTCCACACAACGGTCGACCTATGATGACATACACCGAGTCTTCTTGCTCACGCACTATAGCTTTTATAGGGCTGGATCCATTGTAGAGCAGCCAAGAGCCATTCATTGACATCGCTAGCACGACAGTTACTTTTTATTTGGACGTTACATGCTAAATGGTAACATAGAGAGCAAAAACCTATCGATCTCCATGCAACAGTCGACTTATGACGAACTACACCGAGTACTTTTGCTAATGTACTATAGCTTCTGGAGAGCTGGATCCATGGTAGAGCGGCCAGGAGCCCTACATTGACACCTCTACCACCGTATTTACTTTGTATACATGTTACGTGTTAAATGGCAGTGTAGAGAGGAAAAACCTATCGATCTCTATGCAACGATCGACCTATGATGACCTACACCGAGTCCGCTTGCTCACGCACTATAGCTTCTATAAAACTGGATCCATGGTTGAGCGGCCAAGAGCCGTTCATTGACACCGCTAGCACGAGAGTTACTTTGTATGGACGTTACGTGCTAAATGGCAACATAGAGAGCAAAACCTATCGATCTCCGCACAACGGTCGACCTATGATTACATACACTGAGTCCTCTTGCTCATGCACTGTAGCTTTTGTAGAGCTGGATCCATGGTAGAGCGGCCAAGAGCCATTCAATGACACCGCTAGCAGGATAGTTACTTTATCTGGACGTTACGTGCTAAATGGCAACGTAGAGAGGAAAAACCTATCGATCTCCACACAACAGTAGACCGGTGATTGCATACACCGAGTCCTCTTGCTCATGCACTATAGCATTTGTAGAGCTGGATCCATGGTAGAGCGGCCAAGTGCCGTTCAATGACACCGCTAGCACGATAGTTACTTTGTGTGGACGTTACGTGCTAAATGGCAATGTAGAGAGCAAAAATCTATCGATCTCCACACAACGGACGACCTATGATGATATGCACTGAGTCCTCTTGCTCACGCACTATAGCTTTTGTAGACCTGGATCCATGGTAGAGCGGCCAAGAGCCGTTCATTGACACCGCTAGCACGATAGTTACTTTGTATGGACGTTACGTGCTAAATGGCAACGTAGAGAGCAAAAACCTATCGATCTCCACACAACGGTCGACCTATGATGACATACACCGAGTCTTGTTGCTCACGCACTATAGCTTTTGTAGAGCTGGATCCATGGTAGAGCGGCCAAGAGCCATTCATTGACATCGCTAGCACGATAGTTACTTTTTATTTGGACGTTACATGCTAAATGGTAACATAGAGAGCAAAAACCTATCGATCTCCATGCAACAGTCGGCCTATGACGAACTACACTGAGTACTCTAGCTAATGCACTATAGCTTCTGGAGAGCTGGATCCATGGTAGAGCGGCCAGGAGCCCTTTATTGACACCTCTACCACGGTAGTTACTTTGTAAACATGTTACGTGCTAAATGGCAGTGTAGAGAGGAAAAACCTATCGATCTCTATGCAACGATCGACCTATGATGACCTACACTGAGTCCGCTTGCTCACACACTATAGCTTCTGTAGAACTGGATCCATAGTTGAGCGGCCAAGAGCCGTTCATTGACACCGCTAGCACGAGAGTTACTTTGTATGGACGTTACGTGCTAAATGGCAACGTATAGAGCAAAACCAATCGATCTCCACACAACGGTCGACCTATGATTACATACACGGAGTCCTCTTGCTCATGCACAGTAGCTTTTGTAGAGCTGGATCCATGGTAGAGCGGCCAAGATCCGTTCAATGACACCGCTAGCAGGATAGTTACTTTATATGGACGTTACGTGCTAAATGGCAACGTAGAGAGGAAAAACCTATCGATCTCCACACAACAGTCGACCTACGATTACATACACCGAGTCCTCTTGCCCATGCACTATAGCTTTTGTAGAGCTGGATCCATGGTAGAGTGGCCAAGTGCCGTTCAATAACACCGCTAGCACGATAGTTACTTTGTGTGGACGTTACGTGCTAAATGACAATGTAGAGAGCAAAAATCTATCGATCTCCACACAACGGACGACCTATGATGATATGCACTGAGTCCTCTTGCTCATGCACTATAGCTTTTGTAGACCTGGATCCTTGGTAGAGCGACCAAGAGCCGTTCATTGACACCGCTAGCACGATAGTTACTTTGTATGGATGTTACGTGGTAAATGGCAACGTGGAGAGCAAAAACCTATCGATCTCCACACAACGGTCGACCTATGATGACATACACCGAGTCTTCTTGCTCACGCACTATAGCTTTTGTAGAGCTGGATCCATGGTAGAGCGGCCAAGAGCCATTCATTGACATCGCTAGCACAATAGTTACTTTTTATTTGGACGTTACATGCTAAATGGTAACATAGAGAGCAAAAACCTATCGATCTCCACACAACCGTCGACCTATGACGAACTACACTGAGTACTCTTGCAAATGCACTCTAGCTTCTGGAGAACTGGATCCATGGTAGAGCGGCCAGGAGCCCTTCATTGACACCTTTACCACGGTAGTTACTTTGTATACATGTTACGTGCTAAATGGCAGTGTAGAGAGGAAAAACCCATCGATCTCTATGCAACGATCGACCTATGATGACCTACACCGAGTCCGCTTGCTCACGCACTATAGCTTCTGTAGAACTGGATCCATGGTTGAGCGGCCAAGAGCCGTTCATTGACACCGCTAGCACAAGAGTTACTTTGTATGGACGTTACGTGCTAAATGGCAACGTAGAGAGCAAAACCTATCGATCTCAACACAACGGTCGACCTATGACTACATGCACTGAGTCCTCTTGCTCATGCACTGTAGCTTTTATAGAGCTAGATCCATGGTAGACCGGCCAAGAGCCGTTCAATGACACCGCTAGCAGGATAGTTACTTTATATGGACGTTACGTGCTAAATGGCAACGTAGAGAGGAAAAACCTATCGACCACCACACAATAGTCGACCTGTGATTACATACACTGAGTCCTCTTGCCCATGCACTATAGCTTTTGTAGAGCTAGATCCATGGTAGAGCGGCCAAGTGCCGTTCAATGACACCGCTAGCACGATAGTTACTTTGTATGGACGTTACATGCTAAATGGCAACGTGGAGAGCAAAAAGCTATCGATCTCCACACAACGGTCGACCTATGATGACATACACCGAGTCTTCTTGCTCACGCACTATAGCTTTTATAGGGCTGGATCCATTGTAGAGCAGCCAAGAGCCATTCATTGACATCGCTAGCACGACAGTTACTTTTTATTTGGACGTTACATGCTAAATGGTAACATAGAGAGCAAAAACCTATCGATCTCCATGCAACAGTCAACATCTGATGAACTACACCGAGTACTTTTGCTAATGTACTATAGCTTCTGGAGAGCTGGATCCATGGTAGAGCGGCCAGGAGCCCTACATTGACACCTCTACCACCGTAGTTACTTTGTATACATGTTACGTGCTAAATGGCAGTGTAGAGAGGAAAAACCTATCGATCTCTATGCAACGATCGACCTATGATGACCTACACCGAGTCCGCTTGCTCACGCACTATAGCTTCTATAGAACTGGATCCATGGTTGAGCGGCCAAGAGCCGTTCATTGACACCGCTAGCACGAGAGTTACTTTGTATGGACGTTACGTGCTAAATGGCAACATAGAGAGCAAAACCTATCGATCTCCACACAACGGTCGACCTATGATTACATACACTGAGTCCTCTTGCTCATGCACAGTAGCTTTTGTAGAGCTGGATCCATGGTAGAGCGGCCAAGATCCGTTCAATGACACCGCTAGCAGGATAGTTACTTTATATGGACGTTACGTGCTAAATGGCAACGTAGAGAGGAAAAACCTTTCGATCTCCACACAACAGTCGACCTGCGATTACATACACCGAGTCCTCTTGCCCATGCACTATAGCTTTTGTAGAGCTGGATCCATGGTAGAGCGGCCAAGTGCCGTTCAATGACACCGCTAGCACGATAGTTACTTTGTGTGGACGTTACGTGCTAAATCACAATGTAGAGAGCAAAAATCTATCGATCTCCACACAACGGACGACCTATGATGATATGCACTGAGTCCTCTTGCTCATGCACTATAGCTTTTGTAGACCTGGATCCTTGGTAGAGCGACCAAGAGCCGTTCATTGACACCGCTAGCACGATAGTTACTTTGTATGGATGTTACGTGGTAAATGGCAACGTGGAGAGCAAAAACCTATCGATCTCCACACAACGGTCGACCTATGATGACATACACCGAGTCTTCTTGCTCACGCACTATAGCTTTTGTAGAGCTGGATCCATGGTAGAGCGGCCAAGAGCCATTCATTGACATCGCTAGCACGATAGTTACTTTTATTTGGACGTCACATGCTAAATGGTAACATAGAGAGCAAAAACCTATCGATCTCCATGCAACCGTCGACCTATGATGAACTACACTGAGTACTCTTGCTAATGCACTCTAGCTTCTGGAGAACTGGATCCATGGTAGAGCGGCCAGGAGCCCTTCATTGACACCTTTACCACGGTAGTTACTTTGTATACATGTTACGTGCTAAATGGCAGTGTAGAGAGGAAAAACCTATCGATCTCTATGCAACGATCGACCTATGACGACCTACACTGAGTCCGCTTGCTCACACACTATAGCTTCTGTAGAACTGGATCCATAGTTGAGCGGCCAAGAGCCGTTTATTGACACCGCTAGCACGAGAGTTACTTTGTATGGACGTTACGTGCTAAATGGCAACGTATAGAGCAAAACCAATCGATCTCCACACAACGGTCGACCTATGATTACATACACCGAGGCCTCTTGCTCATGCACAGTAGCTTTTGTAGAGCCGATCCATGGTAGAGCGGCCAAGATCCGCTCAATGACACCGCTAGCGTGATAGTTACTTTATATGGGCGTTACGTGCTAAATGGCAACGTAGAGAGGAAAAACCTATCGATCTCCACACAACAACAGGTCGACCTGCGATTACATACACCGAGTCCTCTTGCCCATGCACTATAGCTTTTGTAGAGCTGGATCCATGGTAGAGCGGCCAAGTGCCGTTCAATGACACCGCTAGCACGATAGTTACTTTGTGTGGACGTTACGTGCTAAATGACAATGTAGAGAGCAAAAATCTATCGATCTCCACACAACGGACGACCTATGATGATATGCACTGAGTCCTCTTGCTCATGCACTATAGCTTTTGTAGACCTGGATCCTTGGTAGAGCGACCAAGAGCCGTTCATTGACACCGCTAGCACGATAGTTACTTTGTATGGATGTTACGTGGTAAATGGCAACGTGGAGAGCAAAACCTATCGATCTCCACACAACGGTCGACCTATGATGACATACACCGAGTCTTCTTGCTCACGCACTATAGCTTTTGTAGAGCTGGATCCATGGTAGAGCGGCCAAGAGCCATTCATTGACATCGCTAGCACGATAGTTACTTTTTATTTGGACGTTACATGCTAAATGGTAACATAGAGAGCAAAAACCTATCGATCTCCATGCAACCGTCGACCTATGACGAACTACACTGAGTACTCTTGCTAATGCACTCTAGCTTCTGGAGAACTGGATCCATGGTAGAGCGGCCAGGAGCCCTTCATTGACACCTTTACCACGGTAGTTACTTTGTATACATGTTACGTGCTAAATGGCAGTGTAGAGAGGAAAAACCCATCGATCTCTATGCAACGATCAACCTATGATGACCTACACCGAGTCCGCTTGCTCACGCACTATAGCTTCAAGAACGATCCATGGTTGAGCGGCCAAGAGCCGCTTCATTGACACCGCTAGCACAAGAGTTACTTTGTATGGACGTTACGTGCTAAATGGCAACGTAGAGAGCAAAACCTGTCGATCTCCACACAACGGTCGACCTATGATGACATACACCGAGTCTTCTTGCTCACGCACTATAGCTTTTGTAGAGCTGGATCCATGGTAGAGCGGCCAGGAGCCATTCATTGACATCGCTAGCACGATAGTTACTTTTTATTTGGACGTCACATGCTAAATGGTAACATAGAGAGCAAAAACCTATCGATCTCCGTGCAACCGTCGACCTATGATGAACTACACTGAGTACTCTTGCTAATGCACTCTAGCTTCTGGAGAACTGGATCCATGGTAGAGCGGCCAGGAGCCCTTCATTGACACCTTTACCACGGTAGTTACTTTGTATACATGTTACGTGCTAAATGGCAGTGTAGAGAGGAAAAACCCATCGATCTCTATGCAACGATCGACCTATGATGACCTACACCGAGTCCGCTTGCTCACGCACTATAGCTTCTGTAGAACTGGATCCATGGTTGAGCGGCCAAGAGCCGTTCATTGACACCGCTAGCACAAGAGTTACTTTGTATGGACGTTACGTGCTAAATGGCAACGTAGAGAGCAAAACCTATCGATCTCCACACAACGGTCGACCTATGACTACATGCACTGAGTCCTCTTGCTCATGCACTGTAGCTTTTATAGAGCTAGATCCATGGTAGACCGGCCAAGAGCCGTTCAATGACACCGCTAGCAGGATAGTTACTTTATATGGACGTTACGTGCTAAATGGCAACGTAGAGAGGAAAATCCTATCGATCTCCATACAATGGTCGACCTATGATGACATACACCGAGTCCTCTTGCTCATGCACAATAGCTTTTGTAGAGCTGGATCCATGGTTGAGCGACCAAGAGCCGTTTATTGACACCGCTAGCACGATAGTTACTTTTTGTATGGCTGTTACATGCTAAATGGCAACGTAGAGAGCAAAAACCTATCGATCTCCCTGCAACGGTCGACCTATGACGAACTACACTAAGTACTCTTGCTAACGCACTATAGCTTCTGGAGAGCTAGATCCATGGTAGAGCGGCCAGGAGCCGTTCATTGACACCGCTACCACGGTAGTTACTTTGTATATATGTTACGTGCAAAATGGCAACGTAGAGAGCAAAAACCTACTAATCTCCACACAACGATTGACCTATGATGACCTAGACCGAGTCCTCTTGCTCACACACTATAGCTTCTATAGAGCTAGATTTATGGTAGAGCGACCAAGAGCCGTTCATTGACACCGCTAGCACGATAGTTACTTTGTATGGACGTTACATGCTAAATGGCAACGTAGAGAGCAAAAACCTATCTATCACCACGCAACAGTTGACCTATGATGAACTACACTGAGTACTCTTGTTAATGCACTATAGCTTCTGGAGAGCTGGATCCATGGTAGAGCTGCCAGGAGCCGTTCATTGACACCGCTACCACTGTACTTACTTTGTACGCATGTTACGTGCTAAATGGCAATGTAGAGAGCAAAAACCTACCGATCTCCACGCAACGATCGACCTATGATGACCTACACTGAGTCCTCTTGCTCACACACTATAGCTTCTATAGAGGTGGATCCATGGTAGAGCGACCAAGAGCTGTTCATTGACACCGCTAGCACGATAGTTACTTTGTATGGACATTACATGCTAAATGGCAACGTAGAGAGCAAAAACATATCGATCTCCACACAACAGTTAACCTATGATGATATAGACCGAGTCCTCTTGCTCACGTACTATAGCTTTTGTAGAGCTGGATCCATGGTTGAGCGGCGAAGAGCCGTTTATTGACACCCTAGCATGATAGTTACTTTGTATAGACGTTACAGGCTAAATGGCAACGTAGAGAGCAAAAATCTATTGATCTCTACACAACGGTCGACCTATGATAACATATACCGAGTCCTCTTGCTCGTGCACTATAGCTTTTGCAGAGCTGGATCCATGATAGAGTGGCCAAGAGCCGTTCATTGACACCGCTAGCACGATAGTTATTTTGTATAGACGTTACGTGCTAAATGGCAATGTAGAGAGCAAAAACCTATCGATCTCCATACAACGGTTGACCTATGATGACATACACCAAGTCCTCTTGCTCACGCACTATAGCTTTTGTAGAGCTGGATCCATGGTAGAGGGGCGAGCACGATATTTACTTTTGTATGGACGTTACATGCTAAATGGCAACGTAGAGAGCAAAAACCTATCGATCTCCATGCAATGGTCGACCTATGATGAACTACATTGAGTACTCTTGCTAACTCACTATAGCTTTTGGAGTACTGGATCCATGATAGAGCGGCCATGAGCCGTTCATTGACACTGCTAGCACGATAGTTACTTTGTATGGATGTTACGTGCTAAATGGCAATGTAGAGAGCAAAAACCTATCGATCTCCACACAACAGTCGACCTATGATGACATACATTGAGTTGCCTTGCTCACGCACTATAGCTTTCATAGAGCTGGAACCATGGTAGAGCGGCCAAGAGCCGTTCATTGACACCGCTAGCATGATAGTTACTTTGTATGGACGTTACGTGCTAAATGGCAATGTAGAGAGCAAACACCTATCTATCTCCACACAATGGTCAACCTATGATGACATACACCGAGTCCTCTTACTCACGCACTATAGCTTTTGTAGAGCTGGATCCATGGCTGAGCGGCCAAGAGCCGTTCATTGACACCGCTAGCACGATAGTTACTTTTTGTATGGATGTTACATGCCAAATGGCAACGTAGAGAGCAAAAACCTATCGATCTCCCTGCAACGGTCGACCTATGATGAACTACACTAAGTACTCTTACTAACGCACTATAGCTTCTAGAGAGCTGGATCCACGGTAGAGCTACCAGGAGCCGTTCATTGACACCGCTACCACGGTAGTTGCTTTGTATACATGTTACGTGCTAAATGGCAACGTAGAGAGCAAAAACCTACCAATCTCCAGGCAACGATTGACCTATGATGACATACACCGAGTCCTCTTGCTCACGCACTATAGCTTTTGTAGAGCTGGATGCATGATGGAGTGGCCAATAGCCGTTCATTGACACCGCTAGCACGATAGTTACTTTGTATGGACGTTATGTGCCAAATGGCAATGCAGAGAGCAAAAACCTATCGATCTCCGCACAACGATCGACCTATGATGACATACACCAAGTCCTCTTGCTACGCACTATAGCTTTTGCAGAGCTAGATCCATGATAGAGTGGCCAATAGCCGTTCATTGACACCGCTAGCACGATAGTTACTTTGTATGGCCGTTATGTGCTAAATGGCAATGAAGAGAGGAAAAACCTATCGATCTCCACACAACGATCGACCTATGATGACATACACCAAGTCCACTTGCTCACGCACTATAGCTTTTGTAGAGCTGGATCCATGGTAGAGCGTTGACACCGCTAGCACGATGGTTACTTTTTGTATGGATATTACATGCTAAATGGCAACATAGAGAGCAAAAACCTATCGATCTCCACGCAATGGTCGACCTATGATGAACTACATTGAGTACTCTTGCTAACTCACTATAGCTTTTGGAGTGCTGGATCCATGGTAGAGCGGCCAGGAGCCGTTCATTGACGCCGCTACCACGGTAGTTACTTTCTATACATGTTACGTGCTAAATGGCAATGTAGAGAGCAAAAACCTATCGATCTCCATGCAACGATTGACCTATGATGACCTACACTGAGTCCTCTTGCTCACGCGCTATAGCCTCTGTAGAGCTGGATCCATGGTAGAGCGACCAAGAGCGGTTCATTGACACCGCTAGCACGATAGTTACTTTGTGTGGACGTTACGTGCTAAATGGCAATGTAGAGAGCAAAAACCTATCAATCTCCACACAACGGTCGACCTATGATTACATACACCGAGTCCTCTTGCTGACACACTATAGCTTTTGTATAGCTGGATCCATGGTAGAGCGGCCAAGAGCCATTCATTAACACCGCTAGCACGATAGTTACTTTGTATAGACGTTACGTGCTAAATGGCAATGTAGAGTGCAAAAACCTATCGATCTCCACACAACGGTCAACCTATGATGACGTACACCGAGTCCCCTTGCTCATGCACTATAGCTTTTGTAGAGCTAGATCCATGGTAGAGCGGCCAAGAGCCGTTTATTGACACCGCTAGTAGGATAGTTACTTTGTATGGACGTTACATGCTAAATGGCAACGTTGAGAGAAAAAACCTATCTATCTCCACGCAACAGTCGACCTATGACGAACTACACTGAGTACTCTTGCTAACGCACTATAGCTTCTAGAGAGCTGGATCAATGGTAGAACGGCCAGGAGCCCTTCATTGATACCTCTACCACAGTAGTTACTTTGTATACATGTTACGTGCTAAATGGCAACGTAGAGAGGAAAAACCTATTGATCTCCATGCAACGATCGACCTATTATGACCTACACCGAGTCCTCTTGCTCACGTACTATAGCTTCTGTAGAGCTGGACCTATGGTAGAGCGGCCAAGAGCAGTTCATTGACACCGCTAGCACGATAGTTACTTTGTATGGACGTTACGTGCTAAATGGCAATGTAGAGAGCAAAAACCTATCGATCTCTACACAACGGTCGACCTATGATGACATACACTGAGTCCTCTTGCTCACGCACTATAGCTTTTGTCGAGCTAGATCCATGGTAGAGCAGCCAAGAGCCATTCATTGACACTGCTAGCATGATAGTTACTTTGTATGGACGTTACATGCTAAATGGCAACGTAGAGAGCAAAAACCTATCGATCTCCATGCAACAGTCGACCTACTGAGTACTCTTACTAACGCACTATAGCTTCTAGAGAGCTAGATCCATGGTAGAGCGGCCAGGAGCCCTTCATTGACACCTCTACCACGGTAGTTACTTTGTATACATGTTACGTGCTAAATGGCAACGTAGAGAGGAAAAACCTATCGATCTCCATGCAACGATCGACCTATGATGACCTACACCGAGTCCTCTTGCTCATGCACTATAGCTTCTGTAGAGCTGGATCCATGGTAGAGCGGTCAAGAGCTGTTCATTGACACCGCTAGCACGATAGTTACTAATGGACGTTACATGCTAAATGGCAACGAGAGAGAAAAAACCTTGTGATCTTGCTACCCAATGGTCGACCATGGTAGACCGTATGATGACATACACCGGCCATGCAGAGATCTCTAAAACCCAATGGTCGACCTATGATGACTACACGAGTCACGCACTATAGCTTTTATAGAGCTAGATCCATGGTAGAGCGGCCAAGAGCCGTTCATTGACACCGCTAGCATGATAGTTACTTTGTATGGACGTTACGTGCTAAAAGGCAACATAGAGAGCAAAAACCTATCGATCTCCACATAACAGTTGACCTATGATGACATACACCGAGTCCTCTTGCTCATGCACTATAGCTTTCATAGAGCTGGATCCATGGTAGAGCGGCCAAGAGCCGTTCATTGACACCGCTAGCACGATAGTTACTTTGTGTGGACGTTACATACTAAATGGCAACGTAGAGAGCAAAAACCTATCGATCTCCACACAATGGTCGACCTATGATGACATACACCGAGTCCTCTTGCTCACGCACTATAGCTTTTGTAGAGCTGGATCCATGGTAGAGCGGCCAAGAGCCGTTCATTGACACCGCTAGCACGTTAGTTACTTTTTGAATGGACGTTACATGCTAAATGGCAACATAGAGAGAAAAAAAAACCTATTGATCTCCACCCAACGGTCAACCAATGACAAACTACACTAAGTGCTCTTGCTAACGCACTATAACTTCTGGAGAGCTGGATCCATGGTAGAGTGGCCAGGAGCCGTTCATTGACAACGCTACCACGGTAGTTACTTTGTATACATGTTACGTGCTAAATGGCAACGCAGAGAGCAAAACCTACCGATCTCCACACAACGATCGACCTATGATGACCTACACGGAGTCCTCTTGCTCACGCACTATAGCTTCTGTAGAGCTGGATCCATGGTAGAGCGACCAAGAGCCGTCCATGGGCACCGCTAGCACAATAGTTACTTTGTATGGACGTTACGTGCTAAATGGCAATGTAGAGCGCAAAAACCTTTCGATCTCCACACAATAGTTGACCTATGATGACATACACCGAGTCCTCTTGCTCAGGCACTATAGCTTTTGTAGAGCTGGATCCACAGTAGAGCGGCCAAGAGCCGTTCATTGACACCGCTAGCATGATAGTTACTTTGTATGGACATTACGTGCTAAATTGCAACGTAGGGAGCAAAAACCTATCAATCTCCACACAACGGTTGACCTATGATGACATACACCGAGTCCTCTTGCTCACACACTATAGCTTTTGTAGAGCTGGATCCATGATAGAGTGGCCAAGAGCCATTTATTGACACCGCTAGCATGATAATTACTTTGTGTGGACGTTACATGTTAAATGGCAACGTAGAGAGCAAAAACCTATCGATCTCCACACAACGGTCGACCTATGATGACATACACCAAGTCCTCTTCCTCATGCACTATAGCTTTTGAAGAGCTGGATCCATGGTAGAGCGGCCAAGAGCCGTTCATTGACACCGCTAGTACGATAGTTACTTTTTATATGGACGCTACATGCTAAATGGCAATGTAGAGAGCAAAAACATATCGATCTCCACGCAATGGTCGACCTATGGTGAACTACGCTGAGTACTCTTGCTAACTCACTATAGGTTTTGGAGAGCTGGATCCATGGTAGAGCGGCCAAAAGCCATTCATTGACACCGCTACCACGGTAGTTACTTTGTAGACATGTTACATGCTAAATGGCAATGTAGAGAGCAAAAACCTATCGATCTCCATGCAACGATCGACCTATGATGACCTACACGGAGTCCTCTTGCTCACGCACTATAGCTTCTGTAGAGCTGGATCCATGGTAGAGCGACCAAGAGCCGTCCATGGGCACCGCTAGCACAATAGTTACTTTGTATGGACGTTACGTGCTAAATGGCAATGTAGAGCGCAAAAGCCTTTCGATCTCCACACAATAGTTGACCTATGATGACATACACCGAGTCCTCTTGCTCATGCACTATAGCTTTTGTAGAGTGATCCATGGTAGAGCGGCCAAGAGCCGCTCATTGACACCGCTAGCATGATAGTTACTTTGTATGGACATTACGTGCTAAATTGCAACGTAGGGAGCAAAAAAACCTATCAATCTCCACACAACGGTTGACCTATGATGACATACACCGAGTCCTCTTGCTCACGCACTATAGCTTTTGTAGAGCTGGATCCATGATAGAGTGGCCAAGAGCCATTTATTGACACCGCTAGCATGATAATTACTTTGTGTGGACGTTACATGTTAAATGGCAACGTAGAGAGCAAAAACCTATCGATCTCCACACAACGGTCGACCTATGATGACAGACACCAAGTCCTCTTCCTCATGCACTATAGCTTTTGTAGAGCTGGATCCAAGGTAGAGCGGCCAAGAGCCGTTCATTGACACCGCTAGTACGATAGTTACTTTTTATATGGACGTTACATGCTAAATGGCAATGTAGAGAGCAAAAACATATCGATCTCCACGCAATGGTCGACCTATGGTGAACTACACTGAGTACTCTTGCTAACTCACTATAGGTTTTGGAGAGCTGGATCCATGGTAGAGCGGCCAAAAGCCATTCATTAACACCGCTACCACGGTAGTTACTTTGTAGACATGTTACATGCTAAATGGCAATGTAGAGAGCAAAAACCTATCGATCTCCATGCAACGATCGACCTATGATGACCTACACCGAGTCATCTTACTCACGCACTATAGCTTCTGTAGAGCTGGATCCATGGTAGAGCGGCCAAGAGCCGTTCATTGACACCGCTAGCATGATAGTTACTTTGTATGGACGTTACGTGCTAAATGGCAACGTAGAGAGCAAAAACCTATCGATCTCCACACAACGATCGACCTATGATTACATACACCGAGTCCTCTTGCTCATGCACTATAGCTTTTGTAGAGCTGGATCCATGGTAGAGCGGCCAAGAGCTGTTCATTGACACCGCTAGCACGATAGTTACTTTGTATGGACGTTACGTGCTAAATGGCAATGTAGAGAGCAAAAACCTATCGATCTCTACACAACGGTCGACCTATGATGACATACACTGAGTCCTCTTACTCATGCACTATAGCTTTTGTCGAGCTAGATCCATGGTAGAGCAGCCAAGAGCCATTCATTGACACTGCTAGCATGATAGTTACTTTGTATGGACGTTACATGCTAAATGGCAACGTAGAGAGCAAAAACCTATCGATCTCCATGCAACAATCGACCTGATCGAACTACACTACTCTTACTAACGCACTATAGCTTCTAGAGAGCTAGATCCATGGTAGAGCGGCCAGGAGCCCTTCATTGACACCTCTACCACGGTAGTTACTTTGTATACATGTTACGTGCTAAATGGCAACGTAGAGAGGAAAAACCTATCGATCTCCATGCAACGATCGACCTATGATGACCTACACCGAGTCCTCTTGCTCATGCACTATAGCTTTTAGAGAGCTGGATCCATGGTAGAGCAGCCAAGAGTCGTTCATTGACACCGCTAGCACGATAGTTACTTTGTATGGACGTTACGTGCTAAATGGCAACGTAGAGAGCAAAAACCTTTTGATCTCTACACAATGGTCGACCTATGATGACATACACCGAGTCCTCTTGCTCACGCACTATAGCTTTTATAGAGCTAGATCCGTGGTAGAGCGGCCAAGAGCCGTTCATTGACACCGCTAGCATGATAGTTACTTTGTATGGACGTTACATGCTAAATGGCAACATAGAGAGCAAAAACCTATCGATCTCCACATAACAGTTGACCTATGATGACATACACCGAGTCCTCTTGCTCACGCACTATAGCTTTCATAGAGCTGGATCCATGGTAGAGCGGCCAAGAGCCGTTCATTGACACCGCTAGCACGATAGTTACTTTGTGTGGACGTTACATACTAAATGGCAACGTAGAGAGCAAAAACCTATCGATCTCCACACAATGGTCGACCTATGATGACATACACCGAGTCCTCTTGCTCACGCACTATAGCTTTTGTAGAGCTGGATCCATGGTAGAGCGGCCAAGAGCCGTTCATTGACACCGCTAGCACGTTAGTTACTTTTTGAATGGACGTTACATGCTAAATGGCAACATAGAGAGAAAAAGCCTATTGATCTCCACCCAACGGTCAACCAATGACAAACTACACTAAGTGCTCTTGCTAACGCACTATAACTTCCGAGAGAGCTGGATCCATGGTAGAGTGGCCGAGCCGTTCATTGACAACGCTACCACAGTAGTTACTTTGTATACATGTTACGTGCTAAATGGCAATGCAGAGAGCAAAACCTACCGATCTCCACACAACGATCGACCTATGATGACCTACACGGAGTCCTCTTGCTCACGCACTATAGCTTTTATAGAGCTAGATCCGTGGTAGAGCGGCCAAGAGCCGTTCATTGACACCGCTAGCATGATAGTTACTTTGTATGGACGTTACATGCTAAATGGCAACATAGAGAGCAAAAACCTATCGATCTCCACATAACAGTTGACCTATGATGACATACACCGAGTCCTCTTGCTCACGCACTATAGCTTTCATAGAGCTGGATCCATGGTAGAGCGGCCAAGAGCAGTTCATTGACACCGCTAGCACGATAGTTACTTTGTGTGGACGTTACATACTAAATGACAACGTAGAGAGCAAAAACCTATCGATCTCCACACAATGGTCGACCTATGATGACATACACCGAGTCCTCTTGCTCACGCACTATAGCTTTTGTAGAGCTGGATGCATGGTAGAGCGGCCAAGAGCCGTTCATTGACACCGCTAGCACGTTAGTTACTTTTTGAATGGACGTTACATGCTAAATGGCAACATAGAGAGAAAAAGCCTATTGATCTCCACCCAACGGTCAACCAATGACAAACTACACTAAGTACTCTTGCTAACGCACTATAACTTCTGGAGAGCTGGATCCATGGTAGAGTGGCCAGGAGCCGTTCATTGACAACGCTACCACGGTAGTTACTTTGTATACATGTTACGTGCTAAATGGCAACGCAGAGAGCAAAACCTACCGATCTCCACACAACGATCGACCTATGATGACCTACACGGAGTCCTCTTGCTCACGCACTATAGCTTCTGTAGAGCTGGATCCATGGTAGAGCGACCAAGAGCCGTCCATGGGCACCGCTAGCACAATAGTTACTTTGTATGGACGTTACGTGCTAAATGGCAATGTAGAGCGCAAAAACCTTTCGATCTCCACACAACAGTTGACCTATGATGACATACACCGAGTCCTCTTGCTCAGGCACTATAGCTTTTGTAGAGCTGGATCCACAGTAGAGCGGCCAAGAGCCGTTCATTGACACCGCTAGCATGATAGTTACTTTGTATGGACATTACGTGCTAAATTGCAACGTAGGGAGCAAAAACCTATCAATCTCCACACAACGGTTGACCTATGATGACATACACCGAGTCCTCTTGCTCACACACTATAGCTTTTGTAGAGCCGGATCCATGATAGAGTGGCCAAGAGCCATTTATTGACACCGCTAGCATGATAATTACTTTGTGTGGACGTTACATGTTAAATGGCAACGTAGAGAGCAAAAACCTATCGATCTCCACACAACGGTCGACCTATGATGATGACATACACCAAGTCCTCTTCCTCATGCACTATAGCTTTTGTAGAGCTGGATCCATGGTAGAGCGGCCAAGAGCCGTTCATTGACACCGCTAGTACGATAGTTACTTTTTATATGGACGCTACATGCTAAATGGCAATGTAGAGAGCAAAAACATATCGATCTCCACGCAATGGTCGACCTATGGTGAACTACGCTGAGTACTCTTGCTAACTCACTATAGGTTTTGGAGAGCTGGATCCATGGTAGAGCGGCCAAAAGCCATTCATTGACACCGCTACCACGGTAGTTACTTTGTAGACATGTTACATGCTAAATGGCAATGTAGAGAGCAAAAACCTATCGATCTCCATGCAACGATCGACCTATGATGACCTACACGGAGTCCTCTTGCTCACGCACTATAGCTTCTGTAGAGCTGGATCCATGGTAGAGCGACCAAGAGCCGTCCATGGGCACCGCTAGCACAATAGTTACTTTGTATGGACGTTACGTGCTAAATGGCAATGTAGAGCGCAAAAACCTTTCGATCTCCACACAATAGTTGACCTATGATGACATACACCGAGTCCTCTTGCTCAGGCACTATAGCTTTTGTAGAGCTGGATCCACAGTAGAGCGGCCAAGAGCCGTTCATTGACACCGCTAGCATGATAGTTACTTTGTATGGACATTACGTGCTAAATTGCAACGTAGGGAGCAAAAACCTATCAATCTCCACACAACGGTTGACCTATGATGACATACACCGAGTCCTCTTGCTCACGCACTATAGCTTTTGTAGAGCTGGATCCATGATAGAGTGGCCAAGAGCCATTTATTGACACCGCTAGCATGATAATTACTTTGTGTGGACGTTACATGTTAAATGGCAACGTAGAGAGCAAAAACCTATCGATCTCCACACAACGGTCGACCTATGATGACAGACACCAAGTCCTCTTCCTCATGCACTATAGCTTTTGTAGAGCTGGATCCAAGGTAGAGCGGCCAAGAGCCGTTCATTGACACCGCTAGTACGATAGTTACTTTTTATATGGACGTTACATGCTAAATGGCAATGTAGAGAGCAAAAACATATCGATCTCCACGCAATGGTCGACCTATGGTGAACTACACTGAGTACTCTTGCTAACTCACTATAGGTTTTGGAGAGTCGGATCCATGGTAGAGCGGCCAAAAGCCATTCATTAACACCGCTACCACGGTAGTTACTTTGTAGACATGTTACATGCTAAATGGCAATGTAGAGAGCAAAAACCTATCGATCTCCATGCAACGATCGACCTATGATGACCTACACCGAGTCATCTTACTCACGCACTATAGCTTCTGTAGAGCTGGATCCATGGTAGAGCGGCCAAGAGCCGTTCATTGACACCGCTAGCATGATAGTTACTTTGTATGGACGTTACGTGCTAAATGGCAACGTAGAGAGCAAAAACCTATCGATCTCCACACAACGATCGACCTATGATTACATACACCGAGTCCTCTTGCTCATGCACTATAGCTTTTGTAGAGTCGATCCATGGTAGAGCGGCCAAGAGCTGTTCATTGACACCGCTAGCACGATAGTTACTTTGTATGGACGTTACGTGCTAAATGGCAATGTAGAGAGCAAAAACCTATCGATCTCTACACAACGGTCGACCTATGATGACATACACTGAGTCCTCTTACTCATGCACTATAGCTTTTGTCGAGCTAGATCCATGGTAGAGCAGCCAAGAGCCATTCATTGACACCGCTAGCATGATATTACTTACTTTGTATGGACGTTACATGCTAAATGGCAACGTAGAGAGCAAAAACCTATCGATCTCCATGCAACAAATTCGACCTACTGAGTACTCTTACTAACGCACTATAGCTTCTAGAGAGCTAGATCCATGGTAGAGCGGCCAGGAGCCCTTCATTGACACCTCTACCACGGTAGTTACTTTGTATACATGTTACGTGCTAAATGGCAACGTAGAGAGGAAAAAACCTATCGATCTCCATGCAACGATCGACCTATGATGACCTACACCGAGTCCTCTTGCTCATGCACTATAGCTTCAGAGAGCTGATCCATGGTAGAGCAGCCAAGAGCTGTTCATTGACACCGCTAGCACGATAGTTACTTTGTATGGACGTTACGTGCTAAATGGCAACGTAGAGAGCAAAAACCTTTTGATCTCTACACAATGGTCGACCTATGATGACATACACCGAGTCCTCTTGCTCACGCACTATAGCTTTTATAGAGCTAGATCCGTGGTAGAGCGGCCAAGAGCCGTTCATTGACACCGCTAGCATGATAGTTACTTTGTATGGACGTTACATGCTAAATGGCAACATAGAGAGCAAAAACCTATCGATCTCCACATAACAGGTTGACCTATGATGACATACACCGAGTCCTCTTGCTCACGCACTATATAGCTTTCATAGAGCTTGGATCCATGGTAGAGCGGCCAAGAGCCGTTCATTGACACCGCTAGCACGATAGTTACTTTGTGTGGACGTTACATACTAAATGGCAACGTAGAGAGCAAAAACCTATCGATCTCCACACAATGGTCGACCTATGATGACATACACCGAGTCCTCTTGCTCACGCACTATAGCTTTTGTAGAGCTGGATCCATGGTAGAGCGGCCAAGAGCCGTTCATTGACACCGCTAGCACGTTAGTTACTTTTTGAATGGACGTTACATGCTAAATGGCAACATAGAGAGAAAAAGCCTATTGATCTCCACCCAACGGTCAACCAATGACAAACTACACTAAGTGCTCTTGCTAACGCACTATAACTTCTGGAGAGCTGGATCCATGGTAGAGTGGCCAGGAGCCGTTCATTGACAACGCTACCACAGTAGTTACTTTGTATACATGTTACGTGCTAAATGGCAATGCAGAGAGCAAAACCTACCGATCTCCACACAACGATCGACCTATGATGACCTACACGGAGTCCTCTTGCTCACGCACTATAGCTTTTATAGAGCTAGATCCGTGGTAGAGCGGCCAAGAGCCGTTCATTGACACCGCTAGCATGATAGTTACTTTGTATGGACGTTACATGCTAAATGGCAACATAGAGAGCAAAAACCTATCGATCTCCACATAACAGGTTGACCTATGATGACATACACCGAGTCCTCTTGCTCACGCACTATAGCTTTCATAGAGCTGATCCATGGTAGAGCGGCCAAGAGCAGGTTCATTGACACCGCTAGCACGATAGTTACTTTGTGTGGACGTTACATACTAAATGACAACGTAGAGAGCAAAAACCTATCGATCTCCACACAATGGTCGACCTATGATGACATACACCGAGTCCTCTTGCTCACGCACTATAGCTTTTGTAGAGCCGATGCATGGTAGAGCGGCCAAGAGCCGTTCATTGACACCGCTAGCACGTTAGTTACTTTTTGAATGGACGTTACATGCTAAATGGCAACATAGAGAGAAAAAGCCTATTGATCTCCACCCAACGGTCAACCAATGACAAACTACACTAAGTACTCTTGCTAACGCACTATAACTTCTGGAGAGCTGGATCCATGGTAGAGTGGCCAGGAGCCGTTCATTGACAACGCTACCACGGTAGTTACTTTGTATACATGTTACGTGCTAAATGGCAACGCAGAGAGCAAAACCTACCGATCTCCACACAACGATCGACCTATGATGACCTACACGGAGTCCTCTTGCTCACGCACTATAGCTTCGTAGAGCTGATCCATGGTAGAGCGACCAAGAGCCGTCCATGGGCACCGCTAGCACAATAGTTACTTTGTATGGACGTTACGTGCTAAATGGCAATGTAGAGCGCAAAAACCTTTCGATCTCCACACAACAGTTGACCTATGATGACATACACCGAGTCCTCTTGCTCAGGCACTATAGCTTTTGTAGAGCTGGATCCACAGTAGAGCGGCCAAGAGCCGTTCATTGACACCGCTAGCATGATAGTTACTTTGTATGGACATTACGTGCTAAATTGCAACGTAGGGAGCAAAAACCTATCAATCTCCACACAACGGTTGACCTATGATGACATACACCGAGTCCTCTTGCTCACACACTATAGCTTTTGTAGAGCTGGATCCATGATAGAGTGGCCAAGAGCCATTTATTGACACCGCTAGCATGATAATTACTTTGTGTGGACGTTACATGTTAAATGGCAACGTAGAGAGCAAAAACCTATCGATCTCCACACAACGGTCGACCTATGATGACAGACACCAAGTCCTCTTCCTCATGCACTATAGCTTTTGTAGAGCGGATCCAAGGTAGAGCGGCCAAGAGCCGCTTCATTGACACCGCTAGTACGATAGTTACTTTTTATATGGACGTTACATGCTAAATGGCAATGTAGAGAGCAAAAACATATCGATCTCCACGCAATGGTCGACCTATGGTGAACTACACTGAGTACTCTTGCTAACTCACTATAGGTTTTGGAGAGCTGGATCCATGGTAGAGCGGCCAAAAGCCATTCATTAACACCGCTACCACGGTAGTTACTTTGTAGACATGTTACATGCTAAATGGCAATGTAGAGAGCAAAAACCTATCGATCTCCATGCAACGATCGACCTATGATGACCTACACCGAGTCATCTTACTCACGCACTATAGCTTCCTCAGAGAGCTGGATCCATGGTAGAGCGGCCAAGAGCCGTTCATTGACACCGCTAGCATGATAGTTACTTTGTATGGACGTTACGTGCTAAATGGCAACGTAGAGAGCAAAAACCTATCGATCTCCACACAACGATCGACCTATGATTACATACACCGAGTCCTCTTGCTCATGCACTATAGCTTTTGTAGAGCTGGATCCATGGTAGAGCGGCCAAGAGCTGTTCATTGACACCGCTAGCACGATAGTTACTTTGTATGGACGTTACGTGCTAAATGGCAATGTAGAGAGCAAAAACCTATCGATCTCTACACAACGGTCGACCTATGATGACATACACTGAGTCCTCTTACTCATGCACTATAGCTTTTGTCGAGCTAGATCCATGGTAGAGCAGCCAAGAGCCATTCATTGACACTGCTAGCATGATAGTTACTTTGTATGGACGTTACATGCTAAATGGCAACGTAGAGAGCAAAAACCTATCGATCTCCATGCAACAGTCGACCTACTGAGTACTCTTACTAACGCACTATAGCTTCTAGAGAGCTAGATCCATGGTAGAGCGGCCAGGAGCCCTTCATTGACACCTCTACCACGGTAGTTACTTTGTATACATGTTACGTGCTAAATGGCAACGTAGAGAGGAAAAACCTATCGATCTCCATGCAACGATCGACCTATGATGACCTACACCGAGTCCTCTTGCTCATGCACTATAGCTTCTGTAGAGCTGGATCCATGGTAGAGCAGCCAAGAGCTGTTCATTGACACCGCTAGCACGATAGTTACTTTGTATGGACGTTACGTGCTAAATGGCAACGTAGAGAGCAAAAACCTTTTGATCTCTACACAATGGTCGACCTATGATGACATACACCGAGTCCTCTTGCTCACGCACTATAGCTTTTATAGAGCTAGATCCGTGGTAGAGCGGCCAAGAGCCGTTCATTGACACCGCTAGCATGATAGTTACTTTGTATGGACGTTACATGCTAAATGGCAACATAGAGAGCAAAAACCTATCGATCTCCACATAACAGTTGACCTATGATGACATACACCGAGTCCTCTTGCTCACGCACTATAGCTTTCATAGAGCTGGATCCATGGTAGAGCGGCCAAGAGCCGTTCATTGACACCGCTAGCACGATAGTTACTTTGTGTGGACGTTACATACTAAATGGCAACGTAGAGAGCAAAAACCTATCGATCTCCACACAATGGTCGACCTATGATGACATACACCGAGTCCTCTTGCTCACGCACTATAGCTTTTGTAGAGCTGGATCCATGGTAGAGCGGCCAAGAGCCGTTCATTGACACCGCTAGCACGTTAGTTACTTTTTGAATGGACGTTACATGCTAAATGGCAACATAGAGAGAAAAAGCCTATTGATCTCCACCCAACGGTCAACCAATGACAAACTACACTAAGTGCTCTTGCTAACGCACTATAACTTCTGGAGAGCTGGATCCATGGTAGAGTGGCCAGGAGCCGTTCATTGACAACGCTACCACAGTAGTTACTTTGTATACATGTTACGTGCTAAATGGCAATGCAGAGCAAAAACCTATCGATCTCCACACAACGATCGACCTATGATGACCTACACGGAGTCCTCTTGCTCACGCACTATAGCTTTTATAGAGCTAGATCCGTGGTAGAGCGGCCAAGAGCCGTTCATTGACACCGCTAGCATGATAGTTACTTTGTATGGACGTTACATGCTAAATGGCAACATAGAGAGCAAAAACCTATCGATCTCCACATAACAGTTGACCTATGATGACATACACCGAGTCCTCTTGCTCACGCACTATAGCTTTCATAGAGCTGGATCCATGGTAGAGCGGCCAAGAGCAGTTCATTGACACCGCTAGCACGATAGTTACTTTGTGTGGACGTTACATACTAAATGACAACGTAGAGAGCAAAAACCTATCGATCTCCACACAATGGTCGACCTATGATGACATACACCGAGTCCTCTTGCTCACGCACTATAGCTTTTGTAGAGCTGATGCATGGTAGAGCGGCCAAGAGCCGCTTCATTGACACCGCTAGCACGTTAGTTACTTTTTGAATGGACGTTACATGCTAAATGGCAACATAGAGAGAAAAAGCCTATTGATCTCCACCCAACGGTCAACCAATGACAAACTACACTAAGTACTCTTGCTAACGCACTATAACTTCTGGAGAGCTGGATCCATGGTAGAGTGGCCAGGAGCCGTTCATTGACAACGCTACCACGGTAGTTACTTTGTATACATGTTACGTGCTAAATGGCAACGCAGAGAGCAAAACCTACCGATCTCCACACAACGATCGACCTATGACAAACTACACTAAGTGCTCTTGCTAACGCACTATAACTTCTGGAGAGCTGGATCCATGGTAGAGTGGCCAGGAGCCGTTCATTGACAACGCTACCACGGTAGTTACTTTGTATACATGTTACGTGCTAAATGGCAATGCAGAGAGCAAAACCTACCGATCTCCACACAACGATCGACCTATGATGACCTACACGGAGTCCTCTTGCTCACGCACTATAGCTTCTGTAGAGCTGGATCCATGGTAGAGCGACCAAGAGCCGTCCATGGACACCGCTAGCACAATAGTTACTTTGTATCGACGTTACGTGCTAAATGGCAATGTAGAGCGCAAAAACCTATCGATCTCCACACAACAGTTGACCTATGATGACATACACCGAGTCCTCTTGCTCAGGCACTATAGCTTTTGTAGAGCTGGATCTACAGTAGAGCGGCCAAGAGCCATTCATTGACACCGCTAGCATGATAGTTACTTTGTATGGACATTACGTGCTAAATTGCAACGTAGGGAGCAAAAACCTATCAATCTCCACACAACGGTTGACCTATGATGACATACACCGTGTCCTCTTGCTCACGCACTATAGCTTTTGTAGAGCTGGATCCATGATAGGGTGGCCAAGAGCCATTTATTGACACCGCTAGCATGATAATTACTTTGTGTGGACGTTACATGTTAAATGGCAACGTAGAGAGCAAAAACCTATCGATCTCCACACAACGGTCGACCTATGATGACATACACCAAGTCCTCTTACTCATGCACTATAGCTTTTGTAGAGCTGGATACATGGTAGGGCGGCCAAGAGCCGTTCATTGACACCGCTAGTACGATAGTTACTTTTTATATGGACGTTACATGCTAAATGGCAATGTAGAGAGCAAAAACATATCGATCTCCACGCAATGGTCGACCTATGATGAACTACACTGATTACTCTTGCTAACTCACTATAGCTTTTGGAGAGCTGGATCCATGGTAGAGCGGCCAAAAGCCATTCATTGACACCGCTACCACGGTAGTTACTTTGTAGACATGTTACATGCTAAATGGCAATGTAGAGAGCAAAAACCTATCGATCTCCATGCAACGATCGACCTATGATGACCTACACCAAGTCCTCTTACTCACGCACTATAGCTTCTGTAGAGCTGGATCCATGGTAGAGCGGCGAAGAGCCGTTCATTGACACCGCTAGCATGATAGTTACTTTGTATGGATGTTACGTGCTAAATGGCAACGTAGAGAGCAAAAACCTACCGATCTCCACACAATGGTCGACCTATGATGACATACACCAAGTCCTCTTGCTCACGCACTATAGCTTTTGTAGAGCTGGATCCATGGTAGAGCGGCCAAGAGCCGTTCATTGACACCGCTAGCACGATAGTTACTTTGTATGGACGTTACGTGCTAAATGGCAATGTAGAGAGCAAAAACCTATCGATCTCCACACAACGGTCGACCTATGATGACATACACCAAGTCCTCTTGCTCATGCACTATAGCTTTTGTAGAGCTGGATACATGGTAGGGCGGCCAAGAGCCGTTCATTGACACCGCTAGTACGATAGTTACTTTTTATATGGACGTTACATGCTAAATGGCAATGTAGAGAGCAAAAACATATCGATCTCCACGCAATGGTCGACCTATGATGAACTACACTGATTACTCTTGCTAACTCACTATAGCTTTTGGAGAGCTGGATCCATGGTAGAGCGGCCAAAAGCCATTCATTGACACCGCTACCACGGTAGTTACTTTGTAGACATGTTACATGCTAAATGGCAATGTAGAGAGCAAAAACCTATCGATCTCCATGCAACGATCGACCTATGATGACCTACACCGAGTCCTCTTACTCACGCACTATAGCTTCTGTAGAGCTGGATCCATGGTAGAGCGGCGAAGAGCCGTTCATTGACACCGCTAGCATGATAGTTACTTTGTATGGATGTTACGTGCTAAATGGCAACGTAGAGAGCAAAAACCTACCGATCTCCACACAATGGTCGACCTATGATGACATACACCAAGTCCTCTTGCTCACGCACTATAGCTTTTGTAGAGCTGGATCCATGGTAGAGCGGCCAAGAGCCGTTCATTGACACCGCTAGCACGATAGTTACTTTGTATGGACGTTACGTGCTAAATGGCAATGTAGAGAGCAAAAACCTATCGATCTCCACACAACGGCCGACTTATGATGACATACACTGAGTCCTCTTGCTCACGCACTATAGGTTTTACAGAGCTGGACCCATGGTAGAGCGTGTTGGTATTTCTTAGCGTAAGAAGAATAGTCCGCAAGCTCACGGAATTACCGTTGTAGCCTTCACCCGGAAGTATTCAGGGTATCGTATTTCCACAGGGAACGGAGGTATAGTCTTCTAGCTAATTTGTCCAAGGACAACACAAAGGTAGAGATGGAAGGGTAGAGATGGATTCCTAAAGCTCTTATGTCTTAAGGATAGCTAATACTCTACTTTTGCTTGCTCGCCTCGGGCACCGGAGCGCACCTGGTCTGCCAGGCAATACCGGCATAAAACCTACTCCATACGAGACATGGGGGATTACAAGGGACGGACAGGGCTATCACCACCTGCCGCCTACCACCTTGTCCATCCGTGTATGGGCCAAACGAAGGTAGCCTCTAGCATAAACACCATGTCTACGCTATGACTACTACTCTAGCATTGATCAGGGTGACCCGCTGTGCGAGGCCTTCTACCAGAGCATCCGCCACGCGGACGGACGACGAACCCGCAATCAAGTAAGGGTAAAGCTCAACTAACAATGTAAGGCTTAATGAACAATGGACATAAAAGACTATATGAATCATGAACACTTACTTAGCCATGATCCCGTTAAGGTGCTAAGTAGATGCCCGTAGAGGTACAGGCTCGGGGAGACACCGACAACTCCAGCACTTCCCCGCTCTCTCTCCCTCACATCTCTCCACTACTCAACTCTATAGCTATCTAGGGCCTAAGCCCTTTGGAATGGTGCTCAAGTGTGTAGTGCTCTTCTCCTTGGTGTGTGTTGTGCCTTGAATGAGGGGGGATGCCCTTTTTTATATAGGAGAGGTGCCTTGGGAGAGGGGAGGTCCACCTCACTTCTAGGGAGGTTTCGATAGATTTGGCGTGAAACTCAAATGAGCACCGCATGCAACCACCTCTACATGTCTGGAGCCAAAATTGGCAAAATTGGGCGGGAACGGAGCCGGCCATGCCACGGCCGTTCACCCCAAAATTTGGCTGGTGGGGGCCTCTGTGGATTGTGGAACCGAGGGTGCTCTGGCCCAAAATGGTCTTAAAGTTCGGACTCTTCTCTTGTTTGCTTGATTACGCCTTCTGGAAAGTATATTTTGGTCATTTTCAGGTTTATCCCTGCAAAACAAGTGAAATAGCAAAACTTGTGGAAATGTTAGTTTATAGGCCCTACTCTATGGTTTTAAAGAGTATTTATCATGTTTTTTATTAATATAGTTTGTGATAAAGTATGAGAAAAGGAGCGCCAACAACTCCCCCACACTTAGCCCTTTGCTCGTCCTCGAGTAAAGATCAAGACTAAGATGGGTCATCTCCTTGATATATAACCTGAATACAAGTTATTCCATGCTTCACCTGCACTTGTGAACTTTGAAGTGTCTACCATATTATCTTGGGTAATTGAATAATGGAATAGTATGGATTCAAATCCTCTTGCATCAATCAGCTCAGAAACTTGGGTTTTTCATTTGGTTTTGAAAAATGTAAAACATAGCCTGGCTCCTCAAATGATTCTCTCAAATGACTCAATTTTGTGGTTGGTTTCCTCACCAAGGCATATCAAAGTGTTGCCTTCTTTTCTTTCCTACTTCTAAAAAGCTTATATGGATCTTTAGGTAGGGAAAGATATGGAGGCATACTTACTCTGCATATGTTGCCAGGTCAAAGCTTGGATCCTAGGAGAAGGATGGCATACCCTTAGATCAAGAAGTGCATGTGTGTGGATATAACAAAGTGGAACCTATACTATACTCCTTGATATGAGTGATCTCTCTTATAAAAACTTTATTCTTGAGAACATGGCTACCTTTTTGCATGAGCCTTCATGTGCTCATCATTTATATATATATATATATTGATCTTGGACCTTCATGTGTCCAACTTTTTTTTGTTTGAGTGGGACCTTCATGTGTCCCCTTTTTTTTAATAGCCATGTCTCTTATACCATAAATATAGAGAGAGATCACTATCTGGTAGAATGTGGAGTACTTATTTCTAACACATATTTTTTTTGTCTACTCCCAGTGTAGGAGTAGTTTTTTTGTGGACGGAAGCATGTTTTAGCGTATTCCCAGTGTAGGAATAGCTTATATATGTGGCGTGTATGTGATCTTGATCTTGGGGGCATGACAACTATCTCAACAAGGGTCAACAAGATTTGAACAAAACTCAATGCAGAGATAAGTAGCATATGTATATGGAGGTTTTAACTTGATACACTAGATATGGCTCTGGTAGGAATTTTCACATCATTGAGGAGCATGCTATTAGATTTTTTTTTGATTTTTTAAACAAATCCCAAGTTCTTCATATAAAAGAGCAAGGTTCATATCATCCTGCTATATCACATATTCCAATTACTTAGATAGCATGGGGTCCTTATGATAAATTGTTCACAAGTTTTAGGAATATTGGCAAGGAATAAAGAGTATGCAAATTTTATCAAAGGATAGCATGGAGATGATGTATTAAGAGTTGTGTCTTTTTAATTTGTTCAATTTGGATTTCAAAACTTTGGGTATGTGAGGGTAGAGTTGCACAAACCACCGTTGAAGATGAAGGAGTCTTGTTAAGTCTAAATTGGATTGACCAAACCAGCGGTTTGGCCAGTCCAATCTGAAACCTTTTGCTTGTCCTTCTTGCATCATGGATCACTTGATGTTGTGCAACGTGTTGGGGAGGTCTCGAGTGTTGTTCAGTGTGCTTGAGTGATCTCCCCCACACTTGTTCTTGTACCTGATTTATTCTAACAAAGAAAACAAAACAAGAGAAAAGAAACAAAAGGCTCTACCGGTTTGAAAAACCAGAGGCTTTTTATTATGATTATTTTATTTTATTTATTTATTGAATAGTTATTTATTTTATTATTACTGAAAGTTCACTCACCAAACTTTTATTGAAACTCAAACAAGGCTAAGATAAAGTTTGTAATATAATTCTAGCCTTAATCTATCTCCTAATCATAAATTACTTCCATTGTTTATATAAATAATTACTCTAAGTTCATTAATCACGATTCGACACCATGTCGAATTTTGATTAAAGGAGGTATTTTTAACCTAAGCACCATGCTTAATTTAAAAAAGACCAATGGATATATCTTATGCGCGCGCATGAGAGTACACCCAAACTAGAGCATATGACATAAACAAAGAAAAGCATGCTTTTGTGTGATCATATGGAGACAAGAACGAGTTGATGAGTTGGTGAACAATTATTACCTTTGCACCTGAATATACTTACCGGTAGCGTATGCAGATGGAAACATTGGAACTGCTGCAACTGTAGTTTGGCTCTAGTTCAGGTGATTACCAAGGCTAGGTCACACACGCACACAGTTAGTATGCATGGGCCATGGTGATAGCAAAGGATTAGAGGCGAGCCCTTCTTGCTTGTGGGAGCAATGATGGGTGGAGTCAGGCAGCACATTGGTATTTATCTTTTAGATATGTGCGGCCAGCCTGGCTCTTTTCTCACCTCACTTTTTTTCTCTTTTTTTTAATATATCATCATTTTTTTATCATCTATAATTTTTTTCTCAATGCTTTTTCTCTTTGATTTTTTTAGCAAGGCAAAGCTGCAATCATTTTTTTTTCTTTTTTTTTTCAACCATGATGACTCTTGGTGTGGTGGGACTTTCCCCACACTTGGACTTTTTAGCGCAAAAGTCCAATGTAGAGTCAGGTTCTCCATTTGAGTATGTTTCATCACCCAAGAATGTCAAAACTTGTAAATGATGCAGCTCCCATGTTCTCGAGCATAATATACCTGTTCTTCTTGTTCTTGACCTGAAATGGTGAGCAACAAGAATACCCGAAGGTGCGTACTAACTTGACAACACGCCCTTGCTTTTATTTTAAAAGGATCTTATTTTGATAATCTGGGGTACCTCCCAGCAGTGCTTAAGTTATGGTCTTAAGCATGACCGTGGGACAACATCTTGCAGCTATTGGTAGTGAAATTCCCATTTTCACCACTAAGAAGCTAGCATTACGCTTAAGCTACAAGGTTTGCGCCATCGTGCGACTACGAGATTTGCAATGTTTGTAATAAACATAAGCATCCACAACCATCCTCTTAAAAAGTTTGACAGCGTGAGTGGAGAGGTGGTAGTGATCCTCGTAGAAGAACGAGGTTGGAAGAAAAACAAACTCTGGAGAACCCAAAGGTGAGAATGAAACATGAGAAGTCTCAAAAGAAAAGTTAACATGCTCATTAGCAGATTCCTGCTTAGTCTCCAGAGTTGTTGCTTCATCCATGTCCATGGCATGGGAGTTTTCGTGAAGGATCAACATTGATTCTCGTTCATTAGTGAGAACAATGTCTGATGGCTAGGGGGACATGGCTTTTGTTCAAGTGAGGGTAAGGGTGCACATTTTGTTTCATAAGGATGTGAAATGAATGGGGATATGCGTTTCTCCTTCTCAAACGGGTCATTGTTGGGATGTTGCTATGCTACTAGACTTTTGGGGGCATGGGGTTGGAGTGGCGGAAGCAACTTCTCCCAACTTTTCATCAAGGCTCCCATGGGAAGATTTTTCTTGAAAAATATTTTCGAGTGGGTAGCCTATCAAAAGTTTGAAATTGAGGATGGGAAAGATATGGAAGTCCAAGATAACCTCAATTTTGTTAATTTCCAATGGCACGGCCCTTGCGATCCCACAACACTCAAAGATAAGCCCTGATGGACTTTTGAAGAGTTTGTCAGTCGGGACTAGTGGTATGTTTCCCAAAATGGTTTCCACTAAGAATTGTGACATGATATTAGTCCCGACTGTGAGGTTGTGTAGGGCCTCTATGGAAGTTCCCTTTAATGAACATGGAATAGTGTTGGAAGGTGAAAGAATCTAAATTGCTTCAGAGGAATGTTTGACTTCCATTAACCATTCCATTGATGGTTTAGCTCTAGGGAGGACTTCATTCATTGTGTGGTTTTTGTGTCATGAGAGGTTCGAGGTATTGCCATAATCCTCAAATACAAAGGGGAACTCCGAATGATGAATTATTCTTTCCTTTGGTGTTCGACGTTCAGGCGAAGTTTCAACAGTCGAACCTAAGGATGGTAAGGGTACGGATTCCTCTGATGAGGGCTTCTCAAAGCTTGACATGCCCTTGTTTTGGTGGGGTTTTGTTTTTACGACAGGAGAAGCGTGCTTCTCTAGGATGTGATTAAGGATCTTCCTTTGTTCCACCGTAGTTTTTTGTGTAAACGACCCTCCAGCGGTCATATCAAGGCATATGGCAGCATCAATGTCAAGACCCGAACAAAAGAGATGCAAAAGCATACTGTCGAGTAATGACAAGTCTGGACTAGCATGTATTAGCTTTGAAAACCTAGCCCAGGCTGCACCTATGGATTCCTTCTCATTCTACTTGAAATCAAGGATTGCTTCTTGTGTCATGCTAAGAATGCTCTGGCATGAACACGTCTCCTTGAAATCTTGTAGGAGGTTAATAGGATCTTCATAAACAAACCCTAAGAAGGGTTGTGCCCGAACCATAGGCTTTTGAGCCTGGGTGGAGTTCATCGCCGGATGAAAGTTTTGATTTTGAAAAAGATGTTGGCTCTTTGAACTCCCCTTTGAAGCAGTAGGATTTAGATTTGAAGTTGGCTTCATGGTGTAAAAAGAAAAGAAATAACTATTTTGATTTTTTTTATAATAGATACAAGGATGAACTAGGTTCGAAGAAGATAGCAACCGTTCCCCGGCAACGGCGCCAGAAAGCTTGTTGGTATTTCTTAGCGTAAGCAGAATAGTCTGCAAGCGCACGGAATTACCATTGTAGCCTTCACCCGGAAGTATTCAGGGTATCATATTTCCACAGGGAACGGAGGTGTAGTCTTCTAGCTAATTTGTCCAAGGACAACACAAAGGTGGATATGGAAGGGTAGAAATGGATTCCTATAGCTCTTATGTCTTAAGGATAGCTAATACTCTACTTCTGCTTGCTCACTTCGGGCACCGGAGCGCACCTAGTCTGCCAGGCGATATCAACATATAGGTTATGACCTGCTCTGCTCTAGCTTCTTTATCAGTGAGTTAACAATCATTTTGAAGCTTTAGAACCACTCTAGTTTTGCACATGGTGTCAAAATTGTGGATTTCCTACACCCACACTTGTTTAGGCCTTTTAGGACTCGGTTTTCTTTATTTCAGCGATGGCGTGCTCATTATAAATGCCCCTAGGTTATGACCTGCTCTACTCTAGCTTCTTTATCAGCGAGTTAACAATCATTTTGAAGCTCTAGAACCACTCTAGGTTGTGCACATGGTGTCAAAATTGTGGATTTCCTACATCCACACCTGTTTAGGCCTTTTGGGACTCGGTTTTCTTTATTTCGGCGATGGCGTGCTCATTATAAATGCCCCTAGGTTATGACCTGCTCTGCTCTAGCTTCTTTATCAGCAAGTTAACAATCATTTTGAAGCTCTAGAACCACTCTAGGTTGTGCACATGGTGTCAAAATTGTGGATTTCCTACACCCACACCTGTTTAGGCCTTTTGGGACTCGGTTTTGTTTATTTCGGCGATGGCGTGCTCATTATAAATGCCCCTAGATTATGACGTGCTCTATTCTAGCTTCTTTATCAGCAAGTTAACAATCATTTTGAAGCTCTAGAACCACTCTAGGTTGTGCACATGGTGTCAAAATTGTGGATTTCCTACACCCACACCTGTTTAGGCCTTTTGGGACTCGGTTTTCTTTATTTCAGCGATGGCGTGCTCATTATAAATGCCCCTAGGTTATGACCCGCTCTACTCTAGCTTCTTTATCAGTGAGTTAACAATCATTTTGAAGCTCTAGAACCACTCTAGGTTGTGCACATGGTGTCAAAATTGTGGATTTCCTACACCCACACCTGTTTAGGCCTTTTGGGACTCGGTTTTCTTTATTTCAGCGATGGCGTGCTCATTATAAATGCCCCTAGGTTATGACCTGCTCTACTCTAGCTTCTTTATCAGCGAGTTAACAATCATTTTGAAGCTCTAGAACCACTCTAGGTTGTGCACATGGTGTCAAAATTGTGGATTTCCTACACCCACACCTGTTTAGGCCTTTTGGGACTCGGTTTTCTTTATTTTGGCGATGGCGTGCTCATTATAAATGCCCCTAGGTTATGACGTGCTCTGCTCTAGCTTCTTTATCAGCGAGTTAACAATCATTTTGAAGCTCTAGAACCACTCTAGGTTGTGCACATGGTGTCAAAATTGTGGATTTCCTACACCCACACCTGTTTAGGCCTTTTAGGACTTGGTTTTCTTTATTTCGGTGATGGCGTGCTCATTATAAATGCCCCTAGGTTATGACGTGCTCTGCTCTAGCTTCTTTATAAGCGAGTTAACAATCATTTTGAAGCTCTAGAACTACTCTAGGTTGTGCACATGGTGTCAAAATTGTGGATTTCCTACACCCACACCGTTTAGGCCTTTTGGGACTCGGTTTTCTTTATTTCGGGCGATGGCGTGCTCATTATAAATGCCCCTAGGTTATGACGTGCTCTACTCTAGCTTTATCAGCGAGTTAACAATCATTTTGAAGCTCTAGAACCACTCTAGGTTGTGCACATGGTGTCAAAATTGTGGATTTCCTACACCCACACCTGCTTAGGCCTTTTGGGACTCGGTTTTTTTTATTTCGGGCGATGGCGTGCTCATTATAAATGCCCCTAGGTTATGACGTGCTCTACTCTAGCTTTTTATCAGCGAGTTAACAATCATTTTGAAGCTCTAGAACCACTCTAGGTTGTGCACATGGTGTCAAAATTGTGGATTTCCTACACCCACACCTGTTTAGGCCTTTTGGGACTCGGTTTTCTTTTATTTCGCGATGCGATGGCGTGCTCATTATAAATGCCCCTAGGTTATGACGTGCTCTACTCTAGCTTTATCAGCGAGTTAACAATCATTTTGAAGCTCTAGAACCACTCTAGGTTGTGCACATGGTGTCAAAATTGTGGATTTCCTACACCCACACCTGTTTTAGGCCTTTTGGGACTCGGTTTTTTTTATTTTCGGCGATGGCGTGCTCATTATAAATGCCCCTAGGTTATGACGTGCTCTACTCTAGCTTTTTATCAGCGAGTTAACAATCATTTTGAAGCTCTAGAACCACTCTAGGTTGTGCACATGGTGTCAAAATTGTGGATTTCCTACACCCACACCTGTTTAGGCCTTTTGGGACTCGGTTTTTTTTATTTCGGGCGATGGCGTGCTCATTATAAATGCCCCTAGGTTATGACGTGCTCTACTCTAGCTTTATCAGCGAGTTAACAATCATTTTGAAGCTCTAGAACCACTCTAGGTTGTGCACATGGTGTCAAAATTGTGGATTTCCTACACCCACACCTGCTTAGGCCTTTTGGGACTCGGTTTTCTTTTATTTCGGGCGATGGCGTGCTCATTATAAATGCCCCTAGGTTATGACGTGCTCTACTCTAGCTTTTTATCAGCGAGTTAACAATCATTTTGAAGCTCTAGAACCACTCTAGGTTGTGCACATGGTGTCAAAATTGTGGATTTCCTACACCCACACCTGCTTTAGGCCTTTTGGGACTCGGTTTTCTTTTATTTCGGGCGATGGCGTGCTCATTATAAATGCCCCTAGGTTATGACGTGCTCTATTCTAGCTTTTTATCAGCGAGTTAACAATCATTTTGAAGCTCTAGAACCACTCTAGGTTGTGCACATGGTGTCAAAATTGTGGATTTCCTACACCCACACCTGTTTAGGCCTTTTTGGGACTCGGTTTTTTTTATTTCGGCGATGGCGTGCTTCATTATAAATGCCCCTAGGTTATGACGTGCTCTACTCTAGCTTCTTTATCAGCGAGTTAACAATCATTTTGATGCTCTAGAACCACTCTAGGTTGTGCACATGGTGTCAAAATTGTGGATTTCCTACACCCACACCTGTTTAGGCCTTTTGGGACTCGGTTTCTTTATTTCGGCGATGGCGTGCTCATTATAAATGCCCCTAGGTTATGACGTGCTCTACTCTAGCTTTTTATAAGCGAGTTAACAATCATTTTGAAGCTCTAGAACCACTCTAGGTTGTGCACATGGTGTCAAAATTGTGGATTTCCTACACCCACACCTGTTTAGGCCTTTTGGGACTCGGTTTTCTTTATTTCGGCGATGGCGTGCTCATTATAAATGCCCCTAGGTTATGACGTGCTCTACTCTAGCTTTTTATCAGCGAGTTAACAATCATTTTGAAGCTCTAGAACCACTCTAGGTTGTGCACATGGTGTCAAAATTGTGGATTTCCTACACCCACACCTGTTTAGGCCTTTTGGGACTCGGTTTTTTTTTATTTCGGGCGATGGCGTGCTCATTATAAATGCCCCTAGGTTATGACGTGCTCTACTCTAGCTTCTTTATCAGTGAGTTAACAATCATTTTGAAGCTCTAGAACCACTCTAGGTTGTGCACATGGTGTCAAAATTGTGGATTTCCTACACCCACACCTGTTTAGGCCTTTTGGGCCTCGGTTTTCATTATTTCGGCGATGGCGTGCTCATTATAAATGCCCCTAGGTTATGACGTGCTCTACTCTAGCTTCTTTATCAGCGAGTTAACAATCATTTTGAAGCTCTAGAACCACTCTAGGTTGTGCACATGGTGTCAAAATTGTGGATTTCCTACACCCACACCTGTTTAGGCCTTTTGGGACTCGGTTTTTATTTCGGCGATGGCGTGCTCATTATAAATGCCCCTAGGTTATGACGTGCTCTACTCTAGCTTTATTATCAGCGAGTTAACAATCATTTTGAAGCTCTAGAACCACTCTAGGTTGTGCACATGGTGTCAAAATTGTGGATTTCCTACACCCACACCTGTTTAGGCCTTTTGGGACTCGGGTTTTCTTTTATTTCGGCGATGGCGTGCTCATTATAAATGCCCCTAGGTTATGACGTGCTCTACTCTAGCTTTTTATCAGCGAGTTAACAATCATTTTGAAGCTCTAGAACCACTCTAGGTTGTGCACATGGTGTCAAAATTGTGGATTTCCTACACCCACACCTGCTTAGGCCTTTTGGGACTCGGTTTTTTTTTATTTCGGCGATGGCGTGCTCATTATAAATGCCCCTAGGTTATGACGTGCTCTACTTCTAGCTTTTTATCAGCGAGTTAACAATCATTTTGAAGCTCTAGAACCACTCTAGGTTGTGCACATGGTGTCAAAATTGTGGATTTCCTACACCCACACCTGTTTAGGCCTTTTGGGACTCGGTTTTTTTATTTTTCGGCGATGGCGTGCTCATTATAAATGCCCCTAGGTTATGACGTGCTCTACTCTAGCTTTTTATCAGCGAGTTAACAATCATTTTGAAGCTCTAGAACCACTCTAGGTTGTGCACATGGTGTCAAAATTGTGGATTTCCTACACCCACACCTGCTTAGGCCTTTTGGGACTCGGTTTTTATTTCGCGATGGCGTGCTCATTATAAATGCCCCTAGGTTATGACGTGCTCTACTCTAGCTTTTTATCAGCGAGTTAACAATCATTTTGAAGCTCTAGAACCACTCTAGGTTGTGCACATGGTGTCAAAATTGTGGATTTCCTACACCCACACCTGTTTAGGCCTTTTGGGACTCGGTTTTCTTTATTTCAGCAATGGCGTGATCATTATAAATGCCCCTAGGTTATGACGTGCTCTACTCTAGCTTTTTATCAGCGAGTTAACAATCATTTTGAAGCTCTAGAAGCACTCTAGGTTGTGCACATGGTGTCAAAATTGTGGATTTCCTACACCCACACCTGTTTAGGCCTTTTGGGACTCGGTTTTTATTATTTCGCGATGGCGTGCTCATTATAAATGCCCCCTGGGTTATGACGTGCTCTACTCTAGCTTTTTATCAGCGAGTTAACAATCATTTTGAAGCTCTAGAACCACTCTAGGTTGTGCACATGGTGTCAAAATTGTGGATTTCCTACACCCACACCTGCTTTAGGCCTTTTGGGACTCGGTTTTTTTTATTTCGGCGATGGCGTGCTCATTATAAATGCCCCTAGGTTATGACGTGCTCTACTCTAGCTTCTTTATCATCGAGTTAACAATCATTTTGAAGCTCTAGAACCACTCTAGGTTATGCACATGGTGTCAAAATTGTGGATTTCCTACACCCACACCTGCTTAGGCCTTTTGGGACTCGGTTTTTTTATTTCGGCGATGGCGTGCTCATTATAAATGCCCCTAGGTTATGACGTGCTCTATTCTAGCTTTTTATCAGCGAGTTAACAATCATTTTGAAGCTCTAGAACCACTCTAGGTTGTGCACATGGTGTCAAAATTGTGGATTTCCTACACCCACACCTGTTTAGGCCTTTTGGGACTCGGTTTTTTTTTATTTCGGGCGATGGCGTGCTCATTATAAATGCCCCTAGGTTATGACGTGCTCTACTCTAGCTTTATCAGCGAGTTAACAATCATTTTGAAGCTCTAGAACCACTCTAGGTTGTGCACATGGTGTCAAAATTGTGGATTTCCTACACCCACACCTGTTTAGGCCTTTTTGGACTCGGTTTTTTTTTATTTCGCGATGGCGTGCTCATTATAAATGCCCCTAGGTTATGACGTGCTCTACTTCTAGCTTTATCAGCGAGTTAACAATCATTTTGAAGCTCTAGAACCACTCTAGGTTGTGCACATGGTGTCAAAATTGTGGATTTCCTACACCCACACCTGCTTAGGCCTTTTGGGACTCGGTTTTTATTTCGGGCGATGGCGTGCTCATTATAAATGCCCCTAGGTTATGACGTGTGCTCTACTCTAGCTTTTTATCAGCGAGTTAACAATCATTTTGAAGCTCTAGAACCACTCTAGGTTGTGCACATGGTGTCAAAATTGTGGATTTCCTACACCCACACCTGCTTAGGCCTTTTGGGACTCGGTTTTTTTTTCGGCGATGGCGTGCTCATTATAAATGCCCCTAGGTTATGACGTGCTCTACTCTAGCTTTTTATCAGCGAGTTAACAATCATTTTGAAGCTCTAGAACCACTCTAGGTTGTGCACATGGTGTCAAAATTGTGGATTTCCTACACCCACACCTGCTTAGGCCTTTTTGGGACTCGGTTTTCTTTTATTTCGGGCGATGGCGTGCTCATTATAAATGCCCCTAGGTTATGACGTGCTCTACTCTAGCTTTTTTATCAGCGAGTTAACAATCATTTTGAAGCTCTAGAACCACTCTAGGTTGTGCACATGGTGTCAAAATTGTGGATTTCCTACACCCACACCTGCTTAGGCCTTTTGGGACTCGGTTTTTTTTTATTTCGCGATGGCGTGCTCATTATAAATGCCCCTAGGTTATGACGTGCTCTACTCTAGCTTTTTATCAGCGAGTTAACAATCATTTTGAAGCTCTAGAACCACTCTAGGTTGTGCACATGGTGTCAAAATTGTGGATTTCCTACACCCACACCTGTTTAGGCCTTTTGGGACTCGGTTTTCTTTTATTTCGCGATGGCGTGCTCATTATAAATGCCCCTAGGTTATGACGTGCTCTATTCTAGCTTTTTATCAGCGAGTTAACAATCATTTTGAAGCTCTAGAACCACTCTAGGTTGTGCACATGGTGTCAAAATTGTGGATTTCCTACACCCACACCTGCTTAGGCCTTTTGGGACTCGGGTTTTCTTTATTTCGCGATGGCGTGCTCATTATAAATGCCCCTAGGTTATGACGTGCTCTACTCTAGCTTTATTTATCAGCGAGTTAACAATCATTTTGAAGCTCTAGAACCACTCTAGGTTGTGCACATGGTGTCAAAATTGTGGATTTCCTACACCCACACCTGCTTAGGCCTTTTGGGACTCGGTTTTTTTTATTTCGGCGATGGCGTGCTCATTATAAATGCCCCTAGGTTATGACGTGCTCTACTCTAGCTTTTTATCAGCGAGTTAACAATCATTTTGAAGCTCTAGAACCACTCTAGGTTGTGCACATGGTGTCAAAATTGTGGATTTCCTACACCCACACCTGCTTAGGCCTTTTGGGACTCGGTTTTCTTTTATTTCGATGGCGTGCTCATTATAAATGCCCCTAGGTTATGACGTGCTCTACTCTAGCTTTTATCAGCGAGTTAACAATCATTTTGAAGCTCTAGAACCACTCTAGGTTGTGCACATGGTGTCAAAATTGTGGATTTCCTACACCCACACCTGTTTAGGCCTTTTGGGACTCGGTTTTCTTTTATTTCGCGATGGCGTGCTCATTATAAATGCCCCTAGGTTATGACGTGCTCGGCTCTAGCTTTTTATCAGCGAGTTAACAATCATTTTGAAGCTCTAGAACCACTCTAGGTTGTGCACATGGTGTCAAAATTGTGGATTTCCTACACCCACACCTGCTTAGGCCTTTTGGGACTCGGTTTTCTTTTTTTCGCGATGGCGTGCTCATTATAAATGCCCCTAGGTTATGACGTGCTCTATTCTAGCTTTTTATCAGCGAGTTAACAATCATTTTGAAGCTCTAGAACCACTCTAGGTTGTGCACATGGTGTCAAAATTGTGGATTTCCTACACCCACACCTGCTTAGGCCTTTTGGGACTCGGTTTTTTTTATTTCGGCGATGGCGTGCTCATTATAAATGCCCCTAGGTTATGACGTGCTCTACTCTAGCTTTTTTATCAGCGAGTTAACAATCATTTTGAAGCTCTAGAACCACTCTAGGTTGTGCACATGGTGTCAAAATTGTGGATTTCCTACACCCACACCTGTTTAGGCCTTTTGGGACTCGGGTTTTTTTATTTCTGGCGATGGCGTGCTCATTATAAATGCCCCTAGGTTATGACGTGCTCTACTCTAGCTTTTTATCAGCGAGTTAACAATCATTTTGAAGCTCTAGAACCACTCTAGGTTGTGCACATGGTGTCAAAATTGTGGATTTCCTACACCCACACCTGTTTAGGCCTTTTGGGACTCGGGTTTTTTTTTTTTTTCGGCGATGGCGTGCTCATTATAAATGCCCCTAGGTTATGACGTGCTCTACTTCTAGCTTTTTATCAGCGAGTTAACAATCATTTTGAAGCTCTAGAACCACTCTAGGTTGTGCACATGGTGTCAAAATTGTGGATTTCCTACACCCACACCTGCTTAGGCCTTTTGGGACTCGGTTTTTTTTATTTCGGGATGATGGCGTGCTCATTATAAATGCCCCTAGGTTATGACGTGCTCTACTCTAGCTTTTTATCAGCGAGTTAACAATCATTTTGAAGCTCTAGAACCACTCTAGGTTGTGCACATGGTGTCAAAATTGTGGATTTCCTACACCCACACCTGTTTAGGCCTTTTTGGGACTCGGTTTTTTTTATTTCGGGCGATGGCGTGCTCATTATAAATGCCCCTAGGTTATGACGTGCTCTACTCTAGCTTTTTATCAGCGAGTTAACAATCATTTTGAAGCTCTAGAACCACTCTAGGTTGTGCACATGGTGTCAAAATTGTGGATTTCCTACACCCACACCTGTTTAGGCCTTTTGGGACTCGGGTTTTTTTATTTCGGGCGATGGCGTGCTCATTATAAATGCCCCTAGGTTATGACGTGCTCTACTCTAGCTTTATTATCAGCGAGTTAACAATCATTTTGAAGCTCTAGAACCACTCTAGGTTGTGCACATGGTGTCAAAATTGTGGATTTCCTACACCCACACCTGCTTAGGCCTTTTGGGACTCGGTTTTTTTTTATTTCGGCGATGGCGTGCTCATTATAAATGCCCCTAGGTTATGACGTGCTCTACTTCTAGCTTAGCTTTATCAGCGAGTTAACAATCATTTTGAAGCTCTAGAACCACTCTAGGTTGTGCACATGGTGTCAAAATTGTGGATTTCCTACACCCACACCTGCTTAGGCCTTTTGGGACTCGGTTTTTTTTATTTCGGCGATGGCGTGCTCATTATAAATGCCCCTAGGTTATGACGTGCTCTACTTCTAGCTTTATCAGCGAGTTAACAATCATTTTGAAGCTCTAGAACCACTCTAGGTTGTGCACATGGTGTCAAAATTGTGGATTTCCTACACCCACACCTGCTTAGGCCTTTTGGGACTCGGTTTTTTTTATTTCGGCGATGGCGTGCTCATTATAAATGCCCCTAGGTTATGACGTGCTCTACTCTAGCTTTTTATCAGCGAGTTAACAATCATTTTGAAGCTCTAGAACCACTCTAGGTTGTGCACATGGTGTCAAAATTGTGGATTTCCTACACCCACACCTGCTTAGGCCTTTTGGGACTCGGGTTTTTATTTCGGGCGATGGCGTGCTCATTATAAATGCCCCTAGGTTATGACGTGCTCTACTCTAGCTTTATCAGCGAGTTAACAATCATTTTGAAGCTCTAGAACCACTCTAGGTTGTGCACATGGTGTCAAAATTGTGGATTTCCTACACCCACACCTGCTTAGGCCTTTTGGGACTCGGTTTTTCTTTTATTTCGGCGATGGCGTGCTCATTATAAATGCCCCTAGGTTATGACGTGCTCTACTTCTAGCTTTTTATCAGCGAGTTAACAATCATTTTGAAGCTCTAGAACCACTCTAGGTTGTGCACATGGTGTCAAAATTGTGGATTTCCTACACCCACACCTGCTTAGGCCTTTTGGGACTCGGTTTTCTTTTATTTCGGGCGATGGCGTGCTCATTATAAATGCCCCTAGGTTATGACGTGCTCTACTTCTAGCTTTTTATCAGCGAGTTAACAATCATTTTGAAGCTCTAGAACCACTCTAGGTTGTGCACATGGTGTCAAAATTGTGGATTTCCTACACCCACACCTGCTTAGGCCTTTTGGGACTCGGTTTTTATTTTATTTCTTCGGCGATGGCGTGCTCATTATAAATGCCCCTAGGTTATGACGTGCTCTACTCTAGCTTTTTATCAGCGAGTTAACAATCATTTTGAAGCTCTAGAACCACTCTAGGTTGTGCACATGGTGTCAAAATTGTGGATTTCCTACACCCACACCTGCTTAGGCCTTTTGGGACTCGGTTTTCTTTTATTTCGCGATGGCGTGCTCATTATAAATGCCCCTAGGTTATGACGTGCTCTACTCTAGCTTTATCAGCGAGTTAACAATCATTTTGAAGCTCTAGAACCACTCTAGGTTGTGCACATGGTGTCAAAATTGTGGATTTCCTACACCCACACCTGCTTAGGCCTTTTGGGACTCGGTTTTTTTTTATTTCGGCGATGGCGTGCTCATTATAAATGCCCCTAGGTTATGACGTGCTCTACTTCTAGCTTTTTATCAGCGAGTTAACAATCATTTTGAAGCTCTAGAACCACTCTAGGTTGTGCACATGGTGTCAAAATTGTGGATTTCCTACACCCACACCTGTTTAGGCCTTTTTGGACTCGGTTTTATTTCGGCGATGGCGTGCTCATTATAAATGCCCCTAGGTTATGACGTGCTCTATTCTAGCTTTTTATCAGCGAGTTAACAATCATTTTGAAGCTCTAGAACCACTCTAGGTTGTGCACATGGTGTCAAAATTGTGGATTTCCTACACCCACACCTGTTTAGGCCTTTTGGGACTCGGCTTTTATTATTTCGCGATGGCGTGCTCATTATAAATGCCCCTAGGTTATGACGTGCTCTACTCTAGCTTTTTATCAGCGAGTTAACAATCATTTTGAAGCTCTAGAACCACTCTAGGTTGTGCACATGGTGTCAAAATTGTGGATTTCCTACACCCACACCTGTTTAGGCCTTTTTGGGACTCGGTTTTTTTTTATTTCGGGGATGGGCGTGCTCATTATAAATGCCCCTAGGTTATGACGTGCTCTACTCTAGCTTTTTATCAGCGAGTTAACAATCATTTTGAAGCTCTAGAACCACTCTAGGTTGTGCACATGGTGTCAAAATTGTGGATTTCCTACACCCACACCTGCTTAGGCCTTTTGGGACTCGGTTTTTTTATTTCTGGCGATGGCGTGCTCATTATAAATGCCCCTAGGTTATGACGTGCTCTACTCTAGCTTTTTATCAGCGAGTTAACAATCATTTTGAAGCTCTAGAACCACTCTAGGTTGTGCACATGGTGTCAAAATTGTGGATTTCCTACACCCACACCTGCTTAGGCCTTTTGGGACTCGGTTTTTTTTTATTTCGGGCGATGGCGTGCTCATTATAAATGCCCCTAGGTTATGACGTGCTCTATTCTAGCTTTTTATCAGCGAGTTAACAATCATTTTGAAGCTCTAGAACCACTCTAGGTTGTGCACATGGTGTCAAAATTGTGGATTTCCTACACCCACACCTGCTTAGGCCTTTTTGGGACTCGGGTTTTTTTATTTCGGCGATGGGCGTGCTCATTATAAATGCCCCTAGGTTATGACGTGCTCTACTCTAGCTTTTTATCAGCGAGTTAACAATCATTTTGAAGCTCTAGAACCACTCTAGGTTGTGCACATGGTGTCAAAATTGTGGATTTCCTACACCCACACCCTGCTTAGGCCTTTTGGGACTCGGTTTTTTTTTTTCGGCGATGGCGTGCTCATTATAAATGCCCCTAGGTTATGACGTGCTCTATTCTAGCTTTTTATCAGCGAGTTAACAATCATTTTGAAGCTCTAGAACCACTCTAGGTTGTGCACATGGTGTCAAAATTGTGGATTTCCTACACCCACACCTGTTTAGGCCTTTTGGGACTCGGGTTTTTATTTCGGATGATGGCGTGCTCATTATAAATGCCCCTAGGTTATGACGTGCTCTACTCTAGCTTTATTATCAGCGAGTTAACAATCATTTTGAAGCTCTAGAACCACTCTAGGTTGTGCACATGGTGTCAAAATTGTGGATTTCCTACACCCACACCTGCTTAGGCCTTTTGGGACTCGGGTTTTCTTTTATTTCGGGCGATGGCGTGCTCATTATAAATGCCCCTAGGTTATGACGTGCTCTACTCTAGCTTTATTATCAGCGAGTTAACAATCATTTTGAAGCTCTAGAACCACTCTAGGTTGTGCACATGGTGTCAAAATTGTGGATTTCCTACACCCACACCTGTTTAGGCCTTTTGGGACTCGGGTTTTTTTATTTTCGGCGATGGCGTGCTCATTATAAATGCCCCTAGGTTATGACGTGCTCTACTCTAGCTTTTTATCAGCGAGTTAACAATCATTTTGAAGCTCTAGAACCACTCTAGGTTGTGCACATGGTGTCAAAATTGTGGATTTCCTACACCCACACCTGCTTAGGCCTTTTGGGACTCGGTTTTCTTTATTTTTCGATGGATGGCGTGTGCTTCATTATAAATGCCCCTAGGTTATGACGTGCTCTATTCTAGCTTTTTATCAGCGAGTTAACAATCATTTTGAAGCTCTAGAACCACTCTAGGTTGTGCACATGGTGTCAAAATTGTGGATTTCCTACACCCACACCTGCTTAGGCCTTTTGGGACTCGGGGTTTTTTTATTTCGGCGATGGCGTGCTCATTATAAATGCCCCTAGGTTATGACGTGCTCTACTCTAGCTTTTTATCAGCGAGTTAACAATCATTTTGAAGCTCTAGAACCACTCTAGGTTGTGCACATGGTGTCAAAATTGTGGATTTCCTACACCCACACCTGCTTAGGCCTTTTGGGACTCGGTTTTATTTTATTTCTGCGATGGCGTGCTCATTATAAATGCCCCTAGGTTATGACGTGCTCTACTCTAGCTTTTTATCAGCGAGTTAACAATCATTTTGAAGCTCTAGAACCACTCTAGGTTGTGCACATGGTGTCAAAATTGTGGATTTCCTACACCCACACCTGCTTAGGCCTTTTGGGACTCGGGGTTTTTTTATTTCGATGATGGCGTGCTCATTATAAATGCCCCTAGGTTATGACGTGCTCTACTTCTAGCTTTTTATCAGCGAGTTAACAATCATTTTGAAGCTCTAGAACCACTCTAGGTTGTGCACATGGTGTCAAAATTGTGGATTTCCTACACCCACACCTTTAGGCCTTTTGGGACTCGGTTTTCTTTTATTTCGGGCGATGGCGTGCTCATTATAAATGCCCCTAGGTTATGACGTGCTCTATTCTAGCTTTTTATCAGCGAGTTAACAATCATTTTGAAGCTCTAGAACCACTCTAGGTTGTGCACATGGTGTCAAAATTGTGGATTTCCTACACCCACACCCTGCTTAGGCCTTTTGGGACTCGGTTTTTTTTTATTTCGCGATGGCGGCGCTCATTATAAATGCCCCTAGGTTATGACGTGCTCTACTCTAGCTTTTTATCAGCGAGTTAACAATCATTTTGAAGCTCTAGAACCACTCTAGGTTGTGCACATGGTGTCAAAATTGTGGATTTCCTACACCCACACCTGCTTAGGCCTTTTGGGACTCGGTTTTTTTTATTTCGCGATGGCGTGCTTCATTATAAATGCCCCTAGGTTATGACGTGCTCTACTTCTAGCTTTATCAGCGAGTTAACAATCATTTTGAAGCTCTAGAACCACTCTAGGTTGTGCACATGGTGTCAAAATTGTGGATTTCCTACACCCACACCTGCTTAGGCCTTTTGGGACTCGGTTTTTTTTTATTTCGGCGATGGCGTGCTCATTATAAATGCCCCTAGGTTATGACGTGCTCTACTCTAGCTTTTTATCAGCGAGTTAACAATCATTTTGAAGCTCTAGAACCACTCTAGGTTGTGCACATGGTGTCAAAATTGTGGATTTCCTACACCCACACCTGCTTAGGCCTTTTTTGGGACTCGGTTTTCTTTTATTTCGGCGATGGCGTGCTCATTATAAATGCCCCTAGGTTATGACGTGCTCTACTCTAGCTTTTTATCAGCGAGTTAACAATCATTTTGAAGCTCTAGAACCACTCTAGGTTGTGCACATGGTGTCAAAATTGTGGATTTCCTACACCCACACCTGCTTAGGCCTTTTGGGACTCGGTTTTTTTTTATTTCTGGCGATGGCGTGCTCATTATAAATGCCCCTAGGTTATGACGTGCTCTACTCTAGCTTTATCAGCGAGTTAACAATCATTTTGAAGCTCTAGAACCACTCTAGGTTGTGCACATGGTGTCAAAATTGTGGATTTCCTACACCCACACCTGTTTAGGCCTTTTGGGACTCGGTTTTCTTTTATTTCTGGCGATGGCGTGCTCATTATAAATGCCCCTAGGTTATGACCTGCTCTACTCTAGCTTTTTATCAGCGAGTTAACAATCATTTTGAAGCTCTAGAACCACTCTAGGTTGTGCACATGGTGTCAAAATTGTGGATTTCCTACACCCACACCTGCTTAGGCCTTTTGGGACTCGGTTTTTTTTATTTCTACGATGGCGTGCTCATTATAAATGCCCCTAGGTTATGACGTGCTCTACTTCTAGCTTTTTATCAGCGAGTTAACAATCATTTTGAAGCTCTAGAACCACTCTAGGTTGTGCACATGGTGTCAAAATTGTGGATTTCCTACACCCACACCTGCTTAGGCCTTTTGGGACTCGGGTTTTTTTATTTCGGCGATGGCGTGCTCATTATAAATGCCCCTAGGTTATGACGTGCTCTACTCTAGCTTTTTATCAGCGAGTTAACAATCATTTTGAAGCTCTAGAACCACTCTAGGTTGTGCACATGGTGTCAAAATTGTGGATTTCCTACACCCACACCTGCTTAGGCCTTTTGGGACTCGGTTTTCTTTTATTTCGGGCGATGGCGTGCTCATTATAAATGCCCCTAGGTTATGACGTGCTCTATTCTAGCTTTTTATCAGCGAGTTAACAATCATTTTGAAGCTCTAGAACCACTCTAGGTTGTGCACATGGTGTCAAAATTGTGGATTTCCTACACCCACACCTGCTTAGGCCTTTTGGGACTCGGTTTTTTTTTTTTCGCGATGGCGTGCTCATTATAAATGCCCCTAGGTTATGACGTGCTCTACTCTAGCTTTATCAGCGAGTTAACAATCATTTTGAAGCTCTAGAACCACTCTAGGTTGTGCACATGGTGTCAAAATTGTGGATTTCCTACACCCACACCTGCTTAGGCCTTTTGGGACTCGGTTTTTTTTATTTCGCGATGGCGTGCTCATTATAAATGCCCCTAGGTTATGACGTGCTCTACTCTAGCTTTATCAGCGAGTTAACAATCATTTTGAAGCTCTAGAACCACTCTAGGTTGTGCACATGGTGTCAAAATTGTGGATTTCCTACACCCACACCTGCTTAGGCCTTTTGGGACTCGGGTTTTTTTATTTCTTCGCGATGGCGTGCTCATTATAAATGCCCCTAGGTTATGACGTGCTCTACTCTAGCTTTATATCAGCGAGTTAACAATCATTTTGAAGCTCTAGAACCACTCTAGGTTGTGCACATGGTGTCAAAATTGTGGATTTCCTACACCCACACCTGCTTAGGCCTTTTGGGACTCGGTTTTTTTTTATTTCTGGCGATGGCGTGCTCATTATAAATGCCCCTAGGTTATGACGTGCTCTACTCTAGCTTTTTATCAGCGAGTTAACAATCATTTTGAAGCTCTAGAACCACTCTAGGTTGTGCACATGGTGTCAAAATTGTGGATTTCCTACACCCACACCTGCTTAGGCCTTTTGGGACTCGGGTTTTTTTTATTTCGCGATGGCGTGCTCATTATAAATGCCCCTAGGTTATGACGTGCTCTACGCTCTAGCTTTATCAGCGAGTTAACAATCATTTTGAAGCTCTAGAACCACTCTAGGTTGTGCACATGGTGTCAAAATTGTGGATTTCCTACACCCACACCTGCTTAGGCCTTTTGGGACTCGGGTTTTTCTTTATTTCTGGCGATGGCGTGCTCATTATAAATGCCCCTAGGTTATGACGTGCTCTACTCTAGCTTTTTATCAGCGAGTTAACAATCATTTTGAAGCTCTAGAACCACTCTAGGTTGTGCACATGGTGTCAAAATTGTGGATTTCCTACACCCACACCTGCTTAGGCCTTTTTGGGACTCGGTTTTTTTTATTTCGGCGATGGCGTGCTCATTATAAATGCCCCTAGGTTATGACGTGCTCTACTCTAGCTTTTTTATCAGCGAGTTAACAATCATTTTGAAGCTCTAGAACCACTCTAGGTTGTGCACATGGTGTCAAAATTGTGGATTTCCTACACCCACACCTCGCTTAGGCCTTTTGGGACTCGGTTTTTTTTATTTCTGGCGATGGCGTGCTCATTATAAATGCCCCTAGGTTATGACGTGCTCTACTCTAGCTTTTTATCAGCGAGTTAACAATCATTTTGAAGCTCTAGAACCACTCTAGGTTGTGCACATGGTGTCAAAATTGTGGATTTCCTACACCCACACCTGCTTAGGCCTTTTGGGACTCGGTTTTTATTTTATTTCTGCGATGGCGTGCTCATTATAAATGCCCCTAGGTTATGACGTGCTCTACTCTAGCTTTTTATCAGCGAGTTAACAATCATTTTGAAGCTCTAGAACCACTCTAGGTTGTGCACATGGTGTCAAAATTGTGGATTTCCTACACCCACACCTGCTTAGGCCTTTTGGGACTCGGTTTTTTTTTATTTCGGCGATGGCGTGCTCATTATAAATGCCCCTAGGTTATGACGTGCTCTATTCTAGCTTTTTATCAGCGAGTTAACAATCATTTTGAAGCTCTAGAACCACTCTAGGTTGTGCACATGGTGTCAAAATTGTGGATTTCCTACACCCACACCTGCTTAGGCCTTTTGGGACTCGGTTTTTATTTTATTTTTCGCGATGGCGTGCTCATTATAAATGCCCCTAGGTTATGACGTGCTCTACTCTAGCTTTTTATCAGCGAGTTAACAATCATTTTGAAGCTCTAGAACCACTCTAGGTTGTGCACATGGTGTCAAAATTGTGGATTTCCTACACCCACACCTGCTTAGGCCTTTTGGGACTCGGTTTTCTTTATTTCGCGCGATGGCGTGCTCATTATAAATGCCCCTAGGTTATGACGTGCTCTACTTCTAGCTTTTTATCAGCGAGTTAACAATCATTTTGAAGCTCTAGAACCACTCTAGGTTGTGCACATGGTGTCAAAATTGTGGATTTCCTACACCCACACCTCGCTTAGGCCTTTTGGGACTCGGTTTTTATTTCGCGATGGCGTGCTCATTATAAATGCCCCTAGGTTATGACGTGCTCTACTCTAGCTTTTTATCAGCGAGTTAACAATCATTTTGAAGCTCTAGAACCACTCTAGGTTGTGCACATGGTGTCAAAATTGTGGATTTCCTACACCCACACCTGCTTAGGCCTTTTGGGACTCGGTTTTTTTTATTTCGGCGATGGCGTGCTCATTATAAATGCCCCTAGGTTATGACGTGCTCTACTCTAGCTTTATCAGCGAGTTAACAATCATTTTGAAGCTCTAGAACCACTCTAGGTTGTGCACATGGTGTCAAAATTGTGGATTTCCTACACCCACACCCTGCTTAGGCCTTTTTGGGACTCGGTTTTTTTTTATTTCGGCGATGGCGTGCTCATTATAAATGCCCCTAGGTTATGACGTGCTCTACTTCTAGCTTTTTATCAGCGAAGTTAACAATCATTTTGAAGCTCTAGAACCACTCTAGGTTGTGCACATGGTGTCAAAATTGTGGATTTCCTACACCCACACCTGTTTAGGCCTTTTGGGACTCGGGTTTTCTTTTATTTCGGGCGATGGCGTGCTCATTATAAATGCCCCTAGGTTATGACGTGCTCTATTCTAGCTTTATCAGCGAGTTAACAATCATTTTGAAGCTCTAGAACCACTCTAGGTTGTGCACATGGTGTCAAAATTGTGGATTTCCTACACCCACACCTGCTTAGGCCTTTTGGGACTCGGTTTTTTTTTTTTCGCGATGGCGTGCTCATTATAAATGCCCCTAGGTTATGACGTGCTCTATTCTAGCTTTTTATCAGCGAGTTAACAATCATTTTGAAGCTCTAGAACCACTCTAGGTTGTGCACATGGTGTCAAAATTGTGGATTTCCTACACCCACACCCTGCTTTAGGCCTTTTTGGGACTCGGTTTTTATTTATTTCGCGATGGCGGCGTGCTTCATTATAAATGCCCCTAGGTTATGACGTGCTCTACTTCTAGCTTTTTATCAGCGAGTTAACAATCATTTTGAAGCTCTAGAACCACTCTAGGTTGTGCACATGGTGTCAAAATTGTGGATTTCCTACACCCACACCTGTTTAGGCCTTTTGGGACTCGGGGTTTTTTTTTTTCGCGATGGCGTGCTCATTATAAATGCCCCTAGGTTATGACGTGCTCTATTCTAGCTTTATTTATCAGCGAGTTAACAATCATTTTGAAGCTCTAGAACCACTCTAGGTTGTGGACATGGTGTCAAAATTGTGGATTTCCTACACCCACACCTGTTTAGGCCTTTTTGGACTCGGTTTTCTTTTATTTCGCGATGGCGTGCTCATTATAAATGCCCCTAGGTTATGACGTGCTCTACTCTAGCTTTATCAGCGAGTTAACAATCATTTTGAAGCTCTAGAACCACTCTAGGTTGTGCACATGGTGTCAAAATTGTGGATTTCCTACACCCACACCTGCTTTAGGCCTTTTGGGACTCGGGTTTTTATTTATTTCGGCGATGGCGTGCTCATTATAAATGCCCCTAGGTTATGACGTGCTCTACTCTAGCTTTATCAGCGAGTTAACAATCATTTTGAAGCTCTAGAACCACTCTAGGTTGTGCACATGGTGTCAAAATTGTGGATTTCCTACACCCACACCTGCTTAGGCCTTTTGGGACTCGGGTTTTTTTTTATTTCGGGCGATGGCGTGCTCATTATAAATGCCCCTAGGTTATGACGTGCTCTATTCTAGCTTTTTTATCAGTGAGTTAACAATCATTTTGAAGCTCTAGAACCACTCTAGGTTGTGCACATGGTGTCAAAATTGTGGATTTCCTACACCCACACCTCGCTTAGGCCTTTTGGGACTCGGGTTTTTTTTATTTCGGGCGATGGCGTGCTCATTATAAATGCCCCTAGGTTATGACGTGCTCTACTCTAGCTTTTTATCAGCGAGTTAACAATCATTTTGAAGCTCTAGAACCACTCTAGGTTGTGCACATGGTGTCAAAATTGTGGATTTCCTACACCCACACCTCTTTAGGCCTTTTGGGACTCGGGTTTTTTTTATTTCGGGCGATGGCGTGCTCATTATAAATGCCCCTAGGTTATGACGTGCTCTACTCTAGCTTTTTATCAGCGAGTTAACAATCATTTTGAAGCTCTAGAACCACTCTAGGTTGTGCACATGGTGTCAAAATTGTGGATTTCCTACACCCACACCTGCTTAGGCCTTTTGGGACTCGGTTTTTTTTTATTTTGGGGATGATGGCGTGCTCATTATAAATGCCCCTAGGTTATGACGTGCTCTATTCTAGCTTTTTATCAGCGAGTTAACAATCATTTTGAAGCTCTAGAACCACTCTAGGTTGTGCACATGGTGTCAAAATTGTGGATTTCCTACACCCACACCTGCTTAGGCCTTTTGGGACTCGGGTTTTCTTTATTTCGGCGATGGCGTGCTCATTATAAATGCCCCTAGGTTATGACGTGCTCTACTCTAGCTTTTTATCAGCGAGTTAACAATCATTTTGAAGCTCTAGAACCACTCTAGGTTGTGCACATGGTGTCAAAATTGTGGATTTCCTACACCCACACCTGCTTAGGCCTTTTGGGACTCGGGTTTTTATTATTTCTGGGCGATGGCGTGCTCATTATAAATGCCCCTAGGTTATGACGTGCTCTATTCTAGCTTTTTATCAGCGAGTTAACAATCATTTTGAAGCTCTAGAACCACTCTAGGTTGTGCACATGGTGTCAAAATTGTGGATTTCCTACACCCACACCTGCTTAGGCCTTTTGGGACTCGGTTTTTTTTTATTTCGGCGATGGCGTGCTCATTATAAATGCCCCTAGGTTATGACGTGCTCTACTTCTAGCTTTTTATCAGCGAGTTAACAATCATTTTGAAGCTCTAGAACCACTCTAGGTTGTGCACATGGTGTCAAAATTGTGGATTTCCTACACCCACACCTGCTTAGGCCTTTTTGGGACTCGGTTTTTTTTTTTTTCTCGGCGATGGCGTGCTCATTATAAATGCCCCTAGGTTATGACGTGCTCTCTATTCTAGCTTTTTATCAGCGAGTTAACAATCATTTTGAAGCTCTAGAACCACTCTAGGTTGTGCACATGGTGTCAAAATTGTGGATTTCCTACACCCACACCTGCTTAGGCCTTTTGGGACTCGGTTTTTATTTCGCGATGGCGTGCTCATTATAAATGCCCCTAGGTTATGACGTGCTCTACTCTAGCTTTATTATCAGCGAGTTAACAATCATTTTGAAGCTCTAGAACCACTCTAGGTTGTGCACATGGTGTCAAAATTGTGGATTTCCTACACCCACACCTGCTTTAGGCCTTTTGGGACTCGGGCTTTTTTTTATTTCGGGCGATGGCGTGCTTCATTATAAATGCCCCTAGGTTATGACGTGCTCTACTCTAGCTTTTTATCAGCGAGTTAACAATCATTTTGAAGCTCTAGAACCACTCTAGGTTGTGCACATGGTGTCAAAATTGTGGATTTCCTACACCCACACCTGCTTTAGGCCTTTTGGGACTCGGTTTTTTTTATTTCGGGCGATGGCGTGCTCATTATAAATGCCCCTAGGTTATGACGTGCTCTACTCTAGCTTTTTATCAGCGAGTTAACAATCATTTTGAAGCTCTAGAACCACTCTAGGTTGTGCACATGGTGTCAAAATTGTGGATTTCCTACACCCACACCTGCTTAGGCCTTTTGGGACTCGGGTTTTATTTATTTCGGCGATGGCGTGCTCATTATAAATGCCCCTAGGTTATGACGTGCTCTATTCTAGCTTTATTATCAGCGAGTTAACAATCATTTTGAAGCTCTAGAACCACTCTAGGTTGTGCACATGGTGTCAAAATTGTGGATTTCCTACACCCACACCTCGCTTAGGCCTTTTGGGACTCGGTTTTTTTTTATTTCGGCGATGGCGTGCTCATTATAAATGCCCCTAGGTTATGACCTGCTCTACTCTAGCTTTTTATCAGCGAGTTAACAATCATTTTGAAGCTCTAGAACCACTCTAGGTTGTGCACATGGTGTCAAAATTGTGGATTTCCTACACCCACACCTGCTTAGGCCTTTTGGGACTCGGGTTTTCTTTTATTTCGGGCGATGGCGTGCTCATTATAAATGCCCCTAGGTTATGACGTGCTCGCTTCTAGCTTTATCAGCGAGTTAACAATCATTTTGAAGCTCTAGAACCACTCTAGGTTGTGCACATGGTGTCAAAATTGTGGATTTCCTACACCCACACCTGCTTAGGCCTTTTGGGACTCGGTTTTTTTTATTTCGCGATGGCGTGCTCATTATAAATGCCCCTAGGTTATGACGTGCTCTATTCTAGCTTTTTTATCAGCGAGTTAACAATCATTTTGAAGCTCTAGAACCACTCTAGGTTGTGCACATGGTGTCAAAATTGTGGGATTTCCTACACCCACACCTCGCTTAGGCCTTTTTGGGACTCGGTTTTTTTTATTTCGGCGATGGCGTGCTCATTATAAATGCCCCTAGGTTATGACGTGCTCTATTCTAGCTT